>JAKFHT010004710.1:0-133284 GCA_023783455.1 Erythrocebus patas | reverse complement strand
TGAAATATCTTCCGTTAAAAATGGAAAGAGGCACTCTGAGAAACTGCTTTGTTCTGTTAATTCATCTCACAGTGTTACAGCTTTCCTCAGAAGCCTTTCGCTAAGACTGTTCTTGTGGAATTTGTAAAGTGATATTTGGAAGCCCATTGAGGGCTATGGTGAAAAGAAATATCTTCCGTTAAAAACTGGAAAGAAGCTGAGAAACTGCTTCATGTTCTGTTAATTCATCTCACAGAATTACAGCTTTCCCTCAAGAAACCTTTCGCTAAGACTGCACTTGTGGAATTTGTAAAGTGATATTTGAAAGCCCATAGAGGATATGGTGAAAAAGGAAATATCCTCAGATAAAAACTGGAAAGAAGCTGAGAAACTGCTTGTGTTCTGTTAATACATCTCACAGAGTTACAGCTTTCCCTCAAGAAACCTTTCGCTAAGACTGCACTTGTGGAATTTGGAAAGTGATATTTGGAAGCCCAAAGAGGGCTATGGTGAAAAGGAAATATCTTCGGTTAAAACTGGAAACAAGCATTCTGAGAAACTGCTTGTGTTCTGTTAATACATCTCACAGAGTTACAGCTATCCTCAAAAAGCCTTTCGCTAAGATTGTTCTTGTGGAATTTGTAAAGTGATATTTGAAAGCCCATAGAAGGCTATGGTGAAAAAGGAAATATCTTCGTTAAAAACTGGAAACAAGCATTCTGAGAAACTGCTTTGTGTTGCGATAATTCATCTCACAGAGTTACAGATTTCCCCTCAAGAAGCCTTCGCTAAGACTGTTCTTGTGAATTTGCAAAGTGATATTTGGAAGCCCATAGAGAGCTATGGTGAAAAGAAATATCTTCCATTAAAAACTGGAAAGAAGCTTTGGAGAAACTGCTTTGTGTTCTTTTAATGCATCTCACAGAGATACAGCTTTCCTCAAGAAGCCTTTATCTAAGACTGTTCTTGTGAATTTGCAAAGTGATATTTGGAAGCCCAAAGAGGGCTATGGTGAAAAGAAACTATCCTCCATTAAAAACTGGAAAGAAGCTTTCTGAAAACTGCTTTGTGTTCTGTTAATACATCTCACAGAGTTGCAGCTTTTCCTCAAGAAGAATTTCGGTAAGACTGTTCTTGTGTAATTTGCAAAGTGATATCTGGAAGTCCATAGAGGGCTATGGTGAAAAGAAATATCTTCCGTTAAAAACTGGAAAGAATATTTATGAGAAAATGCTTGGTGTTCTGTTAATTCATCTCCAAGAGTTACAGCTTCCTCAAGAAGCCTTTCGCTAAGACTGTTCCTGTGGGATTTGCAAAGTGATATTTTGAAGCCCATAGAGAGCTATGGTGAAAAGAAATATCTTCCGTTAAAAACTGGAAAGAAGCTTTCTGAGAAACTGCTTTGTGTTCTGTTAATTCATCTCCAAGAGTTACAGCTATCCTCAAAAAGCCTTTCGCTAAGGCTGTTCTTGTGGAATTTGCAAAGTGATATTTGGAAGCCCATAGAGGGCTATGGTGAAAAGGAAATATCTTCCGTTAAAAACTGGAAAGAAGCTTTCTGAGAAACTGCTTTGTGTTCTGTTAATTCATCTCACAGTGTTACAGCTTTCCTCAAGAAGCCTTTCGCTAAGACTGTTCTTGTGGAATTTGCAAAGTGATATTTGGAAGCCCATAGAGGGCTATGGTGAAAAGGAAATATCCGTTAAAAACTGGAAAGAAGCTTTCTGAGAAACTGCTTTGTGTTCTCTTAATTCATCTCACAGAGTTACAGCTTTCCCTCAAGAAGCCTTTCGCTAAGACTGTTCTTGTGGAATTTGCAAAGTGATATTTGGAAGCCCTAGAGGGCTATGGTGAAAAGAAATATCTTCCGTTAAAAACTGGAAAGAAAATTTCTGAGAAACTGCTTTGTGTTCTGTTAATTCATCTCACAGAGTTACAGCTTTCCCTCAAGAAGCCTTTCACTAAGACTGTTCTTGTGGAATTTGTAAAGTGATATTTGGAAGCCCATAGAGGATATGGTGAAAAAGGAAATATCTTCCGTTAAAAATGGAAAGAGGCACTCTGAGAAACTGCTTTGTGTTCTATTAATTCATCTCACAGTGTTACAGCTTTCCCTCAAGAAGAATTTCGCTAAGACTGTTCTTGTGGAATTTGCAAAGTGATATTTGGAAGCCCATAGAGGGCTGTGGTGAAAAGAAACTATCCTCCATTAAAAACTGGAAAGAATATTTATGAGAAAATGCTTGGTGTTCTGTTAATTCATCTCACAGTGTTACAGCTTTCCCTCAAGAAGCCTTTCGCTAAGACTGCTCTTGTGGAATTTGCAAGTGATATTTGGAAGCCCATAGAGGCTGTGGTGAAAAGGAAATATCTTCCGTTAAAAACTGGAAAGAAGCATTCTGAGAAACTGCTTTGTGTTGCGATAATTCATCTCACAGAGTTAGAGCTTTCCCTCAAGAAGCCTTTTGCTAAGACTGTTCTTGTGGAATTTGCAAAGTGATATTTGGAAAACCATGGAGATCTTGGTGAAAGAGGAAATATCTTCCGTTAAAAACTGTAAAGAAGCTTTCTGAGAAACTGCTTTGTGTTCTCTTAATTCATCTCACAGAGTTACAGCTTTCCCTCAAGAAGCCTTCGCTAAGACTGTTCTTGTGTAATTTGCAAAGTGATATTTGGAAACCCATGGAGATCTACGGTGAAAGAGGAAATATCTTCCGTTAAAAACTGGAAAGAAGCTTTCTGAGAAACTGCTTTGTGTTCTGTTAATTCATCTCACAGAATTACAGCTTTCCCTCAAGAAGCCTTTTGCTAAGACTGTTCTTGTGGAATTTGCAAAGTGATATTTGGAAGCCCATTGAGGGCTATAGTGAAAAGGAAATATCTTAAGTTAAAAACTGGAAAGAAGCTTTCTGAGAAACTGCTTTGTGTTCTGTTAATTCATCTCACAGAGTTACAGCTTTCCCTCAAGAAGCCTTTTGCTAACACTGTTCTTGTGGAATTTGCAAAGTGATATTTGGAAGCCCATTGAGGGCTATAGTGAAAAGGAAATATCTTAAGTTAAAAACTGGAAAGAAGCTTTCTGAGAAACTGCTCTGTGTTCTGTTAATTCATCTCAGAGTTACAACTTTCCCACAAGAAGCTATTCGTTAAGACTGTTCTTGTGGAATTTGCAAAGTGATATTTGAAAGCCCATAGAGGCTATGGTGAAAAGGAAATATCTTCCGTTAAAACGGAAAGAATCTTTCTGAAAAACTGCTTTGTGTTCTGTTAATTCATCAAACAGAGATACAGCTTTCCCTCAAGAAGCCTTTCGCTAAGACTGCTCTTGTGGAATTTGCAAAGTGAAATTTGGAAGCCCTTAGAGGCTATGGTGAAAAGGAAATATCTTCCTTAAAACTGGAAAGATGCCTTCTTAGAAACTGCTTTGTGTTCTGTTAATTCATCTCACAGAGATACAGCATTCCCCTGAGAAGCCTTTCGCTAAGACTGTTCTTGTGGAATTTGCAAAGTGATATCTGGAAGTCCATAGAGGGCTATCGTGAAAAGGATATATCCTAAGATAAAAACTGGAAAGAAGCTTTCTGAGAAACTGCTTTGGGTTTTGTTAATACATCTCACAGAGTTACAGCTTTCCCTCAAGAAGCCTTTCGCTAAGGCTGTTCTTGTGGAATTTGCAAAGTGATATTTGGAAACCCATAGAGGCTATGGTGAAAAGGAAATATCCTAAGTAAAACTGAAAAGAAGCTTTGAGAAAGTGCTTTGTGTTCTGTTAATACATCTCACAGAGTTACAGCTTTCCCTCAGGAAGCCTTTCGCTAAGACTGTTCCTGTGGGATTTGCAAAGTGATATTTGGAAGCCCAAAGAGGGCTATGGTGAAAAGGAAATATCTTCCGTTAAAAACTGGAAAGAACCTTTTGAGAAACTCTTTGTGTTCTGTTAATTCATCTCACAGAGTTACAGCTTTCCCTCAGAAGCCTTTCGCTAAGACTGCACTTGTGGAATTTGCAAAGTGATATTTGGAAGCCCTTAGAAGGCTACGGTAAAAAGGAAAAACTTAAGGTAAAACTGAAAAGAATCTGTCAGAGAAACTGCTTTGTGTTCTGTTAATTCATCTCACAGAGTTACAGCTTTCCTCAAGAAGCCATTCGCTAAGAATGTTCTTGTGGAATTTGCAAAGTGATATTTGGAAGCCCATAGAGGGCTATGGTGAAAAAGGAGATATCCTAAGATAAAAACTGAAAAGAAGCTTTCGGAGAAACTGCTTTGTGTTCTAATACTTCATCTCACAGAGTTGCAACTTTCCCCTCAAGAAGCCTTTCGCTAAGACTGCTCTTGTGGTATTTGCAAACTGATATTTGGAAGCCCATAGAGAGCTATGGTGAAAAAGGAAATATCTACCGTTAAAAACTGGAAAGAAGCTTTCTGAAAAACTGCTTTGTGTTCTGTTAATTCATCTCACAGAGTTACAGCTTTTCCCTCAAGAAGCCTTTCGCTAAGATTGTTCTTGTGTAATTTGCAAAGTGATATTTGGAATCCCATAGAGGGCTGTGGTGAAAAAGGAAATATCTTCGGTTAAAACTGGAAACAAGCATTCTGAGAAACTGCTTTCTGTTCTGTTAATTCATCTCACAGAGTTACAGCTTACCCCTCTAGAAGCCTTTCGCTAAGACTGTTCTTGTGGAATTTGCAAAGTGATATTTGGAAACCCATGGGAGGCTGTGGTTTAAAAGGAAATATCTTCCGTTAAAAACTGCAAAGAAGCTTTCCGAGAAACTACTTTGTGTTCTGTTAATTCATCTCACAGAGTTACAGCTTTCCTATCAAGAAGCCTTTCGCTAAGACTGTTCTTGTGGAATTTGCAAAGTGATATTTGGAAACCCATAGAGGCTATGGTGAAAAGGAGATATCCTAAGATAAAAACTGAAAAGAAGCTTTCGGAGAAACTGCTTCATGTTCTGTTAATTCATCTCACAGAGTTACAGCTATCCTCAAAAAGCCTTTCGCTAAGGCTGTTCTTGTGGAATTTGCAAAGTGATATTTGAAAGCCCATAGAGGGCTACGGTGGAAAAGGAAATATCTTCCATTAAAAACTGGAAAGAAGCTTTCTGAGAACTGCTTTGTGTTCTGTTAATTCATCTCACGGAGATACAGCTTTACCATCAAGAAGCATTTCGCTAAGACTGTTCTTGTGGAATTTGCAAAGTGATATTTTGAAGCCCATAGAGGGCTACGGTGGAAAAGCATATATATCTTACGTTAAAAGTGGAAAGAAGACTTCCGAGAAACCGCTTTGTGTTCTCTTAATTCATCTCACAGAGTTACAGCTTTCCTCAAGAAGCCTTTCGCTAAGACTGTTCTTGTGGAATTTGCAAAGTGATATTTGGAAGCCCCTAGAGGGCTATGGTGAAAAAAGAAATATCTTCCGTTAAAAACGGGAAAGAAAATTTCTGAGAAACTGTTTTGTGGTCTGTTAATTCATCTCACAGAGTTACAGCCTTCAGCTCAAGAAGCCTTTCGGTACGACTGTTCTTGTGGAATTTGTAAAGTGATATTTGGAAGCCCATAGAGGGATATGGTGAAAAAGGAAATATCTTCCGTTAAAAAATGGAAAGAGGCACTCTGAGAAACTGCTTTGTGTTCTATTAATTCATCTCACAGAGTTGCAGCTTTCCCCTCAAGAAGAATTTCGGTAAGACTGTTCTTGTGGAATTTGCAAAGTGATATTTGGAAGCCCATAGAGGGCTGTGGTGAAAAAGAAACTATCCTCCATTAAAAACTGGAAAGAATATTTATGAGAAAATGCTTGGTGTTCTGTTAATTCATCTCACAGTGTTACAGCTTTCCCCTCAAGAAACCTTTCGCTAAGATTGCTCTTGTGGAATTTGCAAAGTGATATTTGGAAGCCCATTGAGGGCTGTGGTGAAAAAGGAAATATCTTCCGTTAAAAACTGGAAAGAAGCATTCTGAGAAACTGCTTTGTGTTGCGATAATTCATCTCACAGAGTTAGAGCTTTCCCCTCAAGAAACCTTTCGCTAAGACTGTTCTTGTGGAATTTGCAAAGTGATATTTGGAAAACCATGGAGATCTATGGTGAAAGAGGAAATATCTTCCGTTAAAAACTGTAAAGAAGCTTTCTGAGAAACTGCTTTGTGTTCTCTTAATTCATCTCACAGAGTTACAGCTTTCCTCAAGAAGCCTTTTGCTAAGACTGTTCTTGTGTAATTTGCAAAGTGATATTTGGAAACCCATGGAGATCTACGGTGAAAGAGGAAATATCTTCCGTTAAAAACTGGAAAGAAGCTTTCTGAGAAACTGTTTTGTGTTCTCTTAATTCATCTCACAGAGTTACAGCTTTCCCTCAAGAAGCCTTTTGCTAACACTGTTCTTGTGGAATTTGCAAAGTGATATTTGGAAGCCCATTGAGGGCTATAGTGAAAAGGAAATATCTTAAGTTAAAAACTGGAAAGAAGCTTTCTGAGAAACTGCTCTGTGTTCTGTTAATTCATCTCGCAGAGTTACAACTTTCCCCACAAGAAGCTATTCGTTAAGACTGTTCTTGTGGAATTTGCAAAGTGATATTTGAAAGCCCATAGAAGGCTATGGTGAAAAAGGAAATATCTTCCGTTAAAAACGGGAAAGAATCTTTCTGAAAAACTGCTTTGTGTTCTGTTAATTCATCAAACAGAGATACAGCTTTCCCCTCAAGAAGCCTTTCGCTACGACTGCTCTTGTGGAATTTGCAAAGTGAAATTTGGAAGCCCTTAGAGGGCTATGGTGAAAAAGGAAATATCTTCCCTTAAAAACTGGAAAGATGCCTTCTTAGAAACTGCTTTGTGTTCTTTTAATGCATCTCACAGAGATACAGCATTCCCCTGAGAAGCCTTTCGCTAAGACTGTTCTTGTGGAATTTGCAAAGTGATATCTGGAAGTCCATAGAGGGCTATCGTGAAAAAGGATATATCCTAAGATAAAAACTGGAAAGAAGCTTTCTGAGAAACTGCTTTGGGTTTTGTTAATACATCTCACAGAGTTACAGCTTTCCCCTCAAGAAGCCTTTCGCTAAGGCTGTTCTTGTGGAATGTGCAAAGTGATATTTGGAAACCCGTAGAGGGCTATGGTGAAAAAGGAAATATCCTAAGTAAAAACTGAAAAGAAGCTTTCGGAGAAAGTGCTTTGTGTTCTGTTAATACATCTCACAGAGTTACAGCTTTCCCCTCAGGAAGCCTTTCGCTAAGACTGTTCCTGTGGGATTTGCAAAGTGATATTTGGAAGCCCAAAGAGGGCTATGGTGAAAAAGGAAATATCTTCCGTTAAAAACTGGAAAGAACCTTTTTGAGAAACTCCTTTGTGTTCTGTTAATTCATCTCACAGAGATACAGCTTTCCCCTCCAGAAGCCTTTCGCTAAGACTGCACTTGTGGAATTTGCAAAGTGATATTTGGAAGCCCTTAGAAGGCTACGGTAAAAAAGGAAAAAACTTAAGGTAAAAACTGAAAAGAATCTGTCAGAGAAACTGCTTCGTGTTCTGTTAATTCATCTCCCAGAGTTACAGCTTTCCCGTCAAGAAGCCATTCGCTAAGAATGTTCTTGTGGAATTTGCAAAGTGATATTTGGAAGCCCATAGAGGGCTATGGTGAAAAAGGAAATATCCTAAGATAAAAACTGGAAAGAAGCTTGAGAAACTGCTTTGTTCTGTTAATTCATCTCACAGAGTTACAGCTTTCCCTCAAGAAGCCTTTCGCTAAGACTGTTCTTGTGGTATTTGCAAACTGATATTTGGAAGCCCATAGAGAGCTGTGGTGAAAAAGGAAATATCTTCCGTTAAAAACTGGAAAGAAACTTTCTGAGAAACTGCTTTGTGTTCTGTTAATTCATCTCACAGAGTTACAGCTTTCCCCTCAAGAAGCCTTTCGCTAAGACTGTTCTTGTGGAATTTGCAAAGTGATATTTGGAATCCCATAGAGGGCTGTGGTGAAAAAGGAAATATCTTCCGTTAAAAACTGGAAAGAAGCTTCTGAGAAACTGCTTTCTGTTCTGTTAATTCATCTCACAGAGTTACAGCTTTCCCTCAAGAAGCCTTTCGCTAAGACTGTTCTTGTGGAATTTGCAAAGTGATATTTGGAAACCCATGGGAGGCTGTGGTTTAAAAGGAAATATCTTCCGTTAAAAACTGGAAAGAAGCTTTGAGAAACTGCTTTGTGTTCTGTTAATTCATCTCACAGAGTTACAGCTTTCCTCAAGAAGCCTTTCGCTAAGACTGTTCTTGTGGAATTTGCAAAGTGATATTTGGAAACCCATAGAGGGCTATGGTGAAAAGGAGATATCCTAAGATAAAACTGAAAAGAAGCTTGAGAAACTGCTTTGTGTTCTAATTCATCTCACAGAGTTGCAGCTTTTCCCTCAAGAAGCCTTTCGCTAAGACTGCTCTTGTGGTATTTGCAAACTGATATTTGGAAGCCCATAGAGAGCTATGGTGAAAAGGAAATATCTTCCGTTAAAAACTGGAAAGAAGCTTTCTGAGAAACTGCTTTGTGTTCTGTTAATTCATCTCACAGAGTTACAGCTTTCCCTCAAGAAGCCTTTTGCTAAGACTGTTCTTGTGGAATTTGCAAAGTGATATTTGGAATCCCATAGAGGGCTGTGGTGAAAAGGAAATATCTTCCGTTAAAAACTGGAAAGAAGCTTCTGAGAAACTGCTTTCTGTTCTGTTAATTCATCTCACAGAGTTACAGCTTTCCCTCAAGAAGCCTTTCGCTAAGACTGTTCTTGTGGAATTTGCAAAGTGATATTTGGAAACCCATGGAGGCTGTGGTTTAAAAGGAAATATCTTCCGTTAAAAACTGGAAAGAAGCTTTGAGAAACTGCTTTGTGTTCTGTTAATTCATCTCACAGAGTTACAGCTTTCCTCAAGAAGCCTTTCGCTAAGACTGTTCTTGTGGAATTTGCAAAGTGATATTTGGAAACCCATAGAGGGCTATGGTGAAAAGGAGATATCCTAAGATAAAACTGAAAAGAAGCTTGAGAAACTGCTTTGTGTTCTAATTCATCTCACAGAGTTGCAACTTTCCCCTCAAGAAGCCTTTCGCTAAGACTGCTCTTGTGGTATTTGCAAACTGATATTTGGAAGCCCATAGAGAGCTATGGTGAAAAGGAAATATCTACCGTTAAAAACTGGAAAGAAGCTTTCTGAAAACTGCTTTGTGTTCTGTTAATTCATCTCACAGAGTTACAGCTTTCCCTCAAGAAGCCTTTCGCTAAGATTGTTCTTGTGTAATTTGCAAAGTGATATTTTGAAGCCCATAGAGGGCTGTGGTGAAAAGGAAATATCTTCGGTTAAAACTGAAACAAGCATTCTGAGAAACTGCTTTGTTCTGTTAATTCATCTCACAGAGTTACAGCTTACCCCTCTAGAAGCCTTTCGCTAAGACTGTTCTTGTGGAATTTGCAAAGTGATATTTGGAAACCCATGGGAGGCTGTGGTTTAAAAGGAAATATCTTCCGTTAAAAACTGCAAAGAAGCTTTCGAGAAACTACTTTGTGTTCTGTTAATTCATCTCACAGAGTTACAGCTTTCCTATCAAGAAGCCTTTCGCTAAGACTGTTCTTGTGGAATTTGCAAAGTGATATTTGGAAACCCATAGAGGCTATGGTGAAAAGGAGATATCCTAAGATAAAAACTGGAAAGAAGCTTTCGAGAAACTGCTTCATGTTCTGTTAATTCATCTCCAAGAGTTACAGCTATCCTCAAAAAGCCTTTCGCTAAGGCTGTTCTTGTGGAATTTGCAAAGTGATATTTGAAAGCCCATAGAGGGCTACGGTGAAAAAGGAAATATCTTCCATTAAAAACTGGAAAGAAGCTTTCTGAGGAACTGCTTTGTGTTCTGTTAATTCATCTCACGGAGATACAGCTTTACCATCAAGAAGCATTTCGCTAAGACTGTTCTTGTGGAATTTGCAAAGTGATATTTTGAAGCCCATAGAGGGCTACGGTGGAAAAGCATATATATCTTACGTTAAAAGTGGAAAGAAGACTTCCGAGAAACCGCTTTGTGTTCTGTTAATTCATCTCACAGAGTTACAGATTTCCTCAAGAAGCCTTTCGCTAAGACTGTTCTTGTGGAATTTGCAAAGTGATATTTGGAAGCCCTAGAGGGCTATGGTGAAAAGAAATATCTTCCGTTAAAAACTGGAAAGAAAATTTCTGAGAAACTGTTTTGTGGTCTGTTAATTCATCTCACAGAGTTACAGCCTTCAGCTCAAGAAGCCTTCGCTAAGACTGTTCTTGTGGAATTTGCAAAGTGATATTTGGAAGCCCATAGAGGGATATGGTGAAAAGGAAATATCTTCCGTTAAAAATGGAAAGAGGCACTCTGAGAAACTGCTTTGTGTTCTATTAATTCATCTCACAGAGTTACAGCTTTCCCTCAAGAAGAATTTCGCTAAGACTGTTCTTGTGGAATTTGCAAAGTGATATTTGGAAGCCCATAGAGGGCTGTGGTGAAAAGAAACTATCCTCCATTAAAAACTGGAAAGAATATTTATGAGAAAATGCTTGGTGTTCTGTTAATTCATCTCACAGTGTTACAGCTTTCCCCTCAAGAAACCTTTCGCTAAGATTGCTCTTGTGGAATTTGCAAAGTGATATTTGGAAGCCCATTGAGGGCTGTGGTGAAAAAGGAAATATCTTCCGTTAAAAACTGGAAAGAAGCATTCTGAGAAACTGCTTTGTGTTGCGATAATTCATCTCACAGAGTTAGAGCTTTCCCCTCAAGAAACCTTTCGCTAAGACTGTTCTTGTGGAATTTGCAAAGTGATATTTGGAAAACCATGGAGATCTTCGGTGAAAGAGGAAATATCTTCCGTTAAAAACTGTAAAGAAGCTTTCTGAGAAACTGCTTTGTGTTCTCTTAATTCATCTCACAGAGTTACAGCTTTTCCCTCAAGACGCCTTTCGCAAAGACTGTTCTTGTGTAATTTGCAAAGTGATATTTGGAAACCCATGGAGATCTACGGTGAAAGAGGAAATATCTTCCGTTAAAAACTGGAAAGAAGCTTTCTGAGAAACTGTTTTGTGTTCTCTTAATTCATCTCACAGAATTACAGCTTTCCCCTCAAGAAGCCTTTTGCTAACACTGTTCTTGTGGAATTTGCAAAGTGATATTTGGAAGCCCATTGAGGGCTATAGTGAAAAGGAAATATCTTAAGTTAAAAACTGGAAAGAAGCTTTCTGAGAAACTGCTCTGTGTTCTGTTAATTCATCTCGCAGAGTTACAACTTTCCCCACAAGAAGCTATTCGTTAAGACTGTTCTTGTGGAATTTGCAAAGTGATATTTGAAAGCCCATAGAAGGCTATGGTGAAAAAGGAAATATCTTCCGTTAAAAACGGGAAAGAATCTTTCTGAAAAACTGCTTTGTGTTCTGTTAATTCATCAAACAGAGATACAGCTTTCCCCTCAAGAAGCCTTTCGCTACGACTGCTCTTGTGGAATTTGCAAAGTGAAATTTGGAAGCCCTTAGAGGGCTATGGTGAAAAAGGAAATATCTTCCCTTAAAAACTGGAAAGATGCCTTCTTAGAAACTGCTTTGTGTTCTTTTAATGCATCTCACAGAGATACAGCATTCCCCTGAGAAGCCTTTCGCTAAGACTGTTCTTGTGGAATTTGCAAAGTGATATCTGGAAGTCCATAGAGGGCTACGGTGGAAAAGCATATATATCTTACGTTAAAAGTGGAAAGAAGACTTCCGAGAAACCGCTTTGTGTTCTGTTAATTCATCTCACAGAGTTACAGATTTCCTCAAGAAGCCTTTCGCTAAGACTGTTCTTGTGGAATTTGCAAAGTGATATTTGGAAGCCCTAGAGGGCTATGGTGAAAAAGAAATATCTTCCGTTAAAAACTGGAAAGAAAATTTCTGAGAAACTGTTTTGTGGTCTGTTAATTCATCTCACAGAGTTACAGCCTTCAGCTCAAGAAGCCTTCGCTAAGACTGTTCTTGTGGAATTTGCAAAGTGATATTTGGAAGCCCATAGAGGGATATGGTGAAAAGGAAATATCTTCCGTTAAAAATGGAAAGAGGCACTCTGAGAAACTGCTTTGTGTTCTATTAATTCATCTCACAGAGTTACAGCTTTCCCTCAAGAAGAATTTCGCTAAGACTGTTCTTGTGGAATTTGCAAAGTGATATTTGGAAGCCCATAGAGGGCTGTGGTGAAAAAGAAACTATCCTCCATTAAAAACTGGAAAGAATATTTATGAGAAAATGCTTGGTGTTCTGTTAATTCATCTCACAGTGTTACAGCTTTCCCCTCAAGAAACCTTTCGCTAAGATTGCTCTTGTGGAATTTGCAAAGTGATATTTGGAAGCCCATTGAGGGCTGTGGTGAAAAAGGAAATATCTTCCGTTAAAAACTGGAAAGAAGCATTCTGAGAAACTGCTTTGTGTTGCGATAATTCATCTCACAGAGTTAGAGCTTTCCCCTCAAGAAACCTTTCGCTAAGACTGTTCTTGTGGAATTTGCAAAGTGATATTTGGAAAACCATGGAGATCTTGGTGAAAGAGGAAATATCTTCCGTTAAAAACTGTAAAGAAGCTTTCTGAGAAACTGCTTTGTGTTCTCTTAATTCATCTCACAGAGTTACAGCTTTCCCTCAAGAAGCCTTCGCTAAGACTGTTCTTGTGGAATTTGCAAAGTGATATTTGGAAACCCATGGAGATCTACGGTGAAAGAGGAAATATCTTCCGTTAAAAACTGGAAAGAAGCTTTCTGAGAAACTGTTTTGTGTTCTCTTAATTCATCTCACAGAATTACAGCTTTCCCCTCAAGAAGCCTTTTGCTAACACTGTTCTTGTGGAATTTGCAAAGTGATATTTGGAAGCCCATTGAGGGCTATGGTGAAAAGGAAATATCTTAAGTTAAAAACTGGAAAGAAGCTTTCTGAGAAACTGCTCTGTGTTCTGTTAATTCATCTCGCAGAGTTACAACTTTCCCCACAAGAAGCTATTCGTTAAGACTGTTCTTGTGGAATTTGCAAAGTGATATTTGAAAGCCCATAGAAGGCTATGGTGAAAAAGGAAATATCTTCCGTTAAAAACGGGAAAGAATCTTTCTGAAAAACTGCTTTGTGTTCTGTTAATTCATCAAACAGAGATACAGCTTTCCCCTCAAGAAGCCTTTCGCTACGACTGCTCTTGTGGAATTTGCAAAGTGAAATTTGGAAGCCCTTAGAGGGCTATGGTGAAAAAGGAAATATCTTCCCTTAAAAACTGGAAAGATGCCTTCTTAGAAACTGCTTTGTGTTCTTTTAATGCATCTCACAGAGATACAGCTTTCCCTCAAGAAGCCTTCGCTAAGACTGTTCTTGTGGAATTTGCAAAGTGATATCTGGAAGTCCATAGAGGGCTATCGTGAAAAGGATATATCCTAAGATAAAACTGGAAAGAAGCTTTCTGAGAAACTGCTTTGGGTTTTGTTAATACATCTCACAGAGTTACAGCTTTCCCCTCAAGAAGCCTTTCGCTAAGGCTGTTCTTGTGGAATGTGCAAAGTGATATTTGGAAACCCGTAGAGGGCTATGGTGAAAAAGGAAATATCCTAAGTAAAAACTGAAAAGAAGCTTTCGGAGAAAGTGCTTTGTGTTCTGTTAATACATCTCACAGAGTTACAGCTTTCCCCTCAGGAAGCCTTTCGCTAAGACTGTTCCTGTGGGATTTGCAAAGTGATATTTGGAAGCCCAAAGAGGGCTATGGTGAAAAAGGAAATATCTTCCGTTAAAAACTGGAAAGAACCTTTTTGAGAAACTCCTTTGTGTTCTGTTAATTCATCTCACAGAGATACAGCTTTCCCCTCCAGAAGCCTTTCGCTAAGACTGCACTTGTGGAATTTGCAAAGTGATATTTGGAAGCCCTTAGAAGGCTACGGTAAAAAAGGAAAAAACTTAAGGTAAAACTGAAAAGAAGCTTTCGGAGAAAGTGCTTTGTGTTCTGTTAATACATCTCACAGAGTTACAGCTTTCCCTCAGGAAGCCTTTCGCTAAGACTGTTCCTGTGGGATTTGCAAAGTGATATTTGGAAGCCCAAAGAGGGCTATGGTGAAAAAGGAAATATCTTCCGTTAAAAACTGGAAAGAACCTTTTTGAGAAACTCCTTTGTGTTCTGTTAATTCATCTCACAGAGATACAGCTTTCCCCTCCAGAAGCCTTTCGCTAAGACTGCACTTGTGGAATTTGCAAAGTGATATTTGGAAGCCCTTAGAAGGCTACGGTAAAAAAGGAAAAAACTTAAGGTAAAAACTGAAAAGAATCTGTCAGAGAAACTGCTTCGTGTTCTGTTAATTCATCTCCCAGAGTTACAGCTTTCCCGTCAAGAAGCCATTCGCTAAGAATGTTCTTGTGGAATTTGCAAAGTGATATTTGGAAGCCCATAGAGGGCTATGGTGAAAAAGGAGATATCCTAAGATAAAAACTGAAAAGAAGCTTTCGGAGAAACTGCTTTGTGTTCTAATACTTCATCTCACAGAGTTGCAACTTTCCCCTCAAGAAGCCTTTCGCTAAGACTGCTCTTGTGGTATTTGCAAACTGATATTTGGAAGCCCATAGAGAGCTATGGTGAAAAAGGAAATATCTACCGTTAAAAACTGGAAAGAAGCTTTCTGAAAAACTGCTTTGTGTTCTGTTAATTCATCTCACAGAGTTACAGCTTTTCCCTCAAGAAGCCTTTCGCTAAGATTGTTCTTGTGTAATTTGCAAAGTGATATTTGGAATCCCATAGAGGGCTGTGGTGAAAAAGGAAATATCTTCGGTTAAAACTGGAAACAAGCATTCTGAGAAACTGCTTTCTGTTCTGTTAATTCATCTCACAGAGTTACAGCTTACCCCTCTAGAAGCCTTTCGCTAAGACTGTTCTTGTGGAATTTGCAAAGTGATATTTGGAAACCCATGGGAGGCTGTGGTTTAAAAGGAAATATCTTCCGTTAAAAACTGCAAAGAAGCTTTCCGAGAAACTACTTTGTGTTCTGTTAATTCATCTCACAGAGTTACAGCTTTCCTATCAAGAAGCCTTTCGCTAAGACTGTTCTTGTGGAATTTGCAAAGTGATATTTGGAAACCCATAGAGGGCTATGGTGAAAAAGGAGATATCCTAAGATAAAAACTGAAAAGAAGCTTTCGGAGAAACTGCTTCATGTTCTGTTAATTCATCTCCAAGAGTTACAGCTATCCTCAAAAAGCCTTTCGCTAAGGCTGTTCTTGTGGAATTTGCAAAGTGATATTTGAAAGCCCATAGAGGGCTGTGGTGAAAAGGAAATATCTTCCATTAAAAACTGGAAAGAAGCTTTCTGAGGAACTGCTTTGTGTTCTGTTAATTCATCTCACGGAGATACAGCTTTACCATCAAGAAGCATTTCGCTAAGACTGTTCTTGTGGAATTTGCAAAGTGATATTTTGAAGCCCATACAGGGCTACGGTGGAAAAGCATATATATCTTACGTTAAAAAGTGGAAAGAAGACTTCCGAGAAACCGCTTTGTGTTCTCTTAATTCATCTCACAGAGTTACAGATTTCCCCTCAAGAAGCCTTTCGCTAAGACTGTTCTTGTGGAATTTGCAAAGTGATATTTGGAAGCCCCTAGAGGGCTATGGTGAAAAAAGAAATATCTTCCGTTAAAAACGGGAAAGAAAATTTCTGAGAAACTGTTTTGTGGTCTGTTAATTCATCTCACAGAGTTACAGCCTTCAGCTCAAGAAGCCTTTCGGTACGACTGTTCTTGTGGAATTTGTAAAGTGATATTTGGAAGCCCATAGAGGGATATGGTGAAAAAGGAAATATCTTCCGTTAAAAAATGGAAAGAGGCACTCTGAGAAACTGCTTTGTGTTCTATTAATTCATCTCACAGAGTTGCAGCTTTCCCTCAAGAAGAATTTCGTAAGACTGTTCTTGTGGAATTTGCAAAGTGATATTTGGAAGCCCATAGAGGGCTGTGGTGAAAAAGAAACTATCCTCCATTAAAAACTGGAAAGAATATTTATGAGAAAATGCTTGGTGTTCTGTTAATTCATCTCACAGTGTTACAGCTTTCCCCTCAAGAAACCTTTCGCTAAGATTGCTCTTGTGGAATTTGCAAAGTGATATTTGGAAGCCCATTGAGGGCTGTGGTGAAAAAGGAAATATCTTCCGTTAAAAACTGGAAAGAAGCATTCTGAGAAACTGCTTTGTGTTGCGATAATTCATCTCACAGAGTTAGAGCTTTCCCCTCAAGAAACCTTTCGCTAAGACTGTTCTTGTGGAATTTGCAAAGTGATATTTGGAAAACCATGGAGATCTTCGGTGAAAGAGGAAATATCTTCCGTTAAAAACTGTAAAGAAGCTTTCTGAGAAACTGCTTTGTGTTCTCTTAATTCATCTCACAGAGTTACAGCTTTCCCTCAAGAAGCCTTTCGCTAAGACTGTTCTTGTGTAATTTGCAAAGTGATATTTGGAAACCCATGGAGATCTACGGTGAAAGAGGAAATATCTTCCGTTAAAAACTGGAAAGAAGCTTTCTGAGAAACTGTTTTGTGTTCTCTTAATTCATCTCACAGAATTACAGCTTTCCCCTCAAGAAGCCTTTTGCTAACACTGTTCTTGTGGAATTTGCAAAGTGATATTTGGAAGCCCATTGAGGGCTATAGTGAAAAGGAAATATCTTAAGTTAAAAACTGGAAAGAAGCTTTCTGAGAAACTGCTCTGTGTTCTGTTAATTCATCTCGCAGAGTTACAACTTTCCCCACAAGAAGCTATTCGTTAAGACTGTTCTTGTGGAATTTGCAAAGTGATATTTGAAAGCCCATAGAAGGCTATGGTGAAAAGGAAATATCTTCCGTTAAAACGGAAAGAATCTTTCTGAAAACTGCTTTGTGTTCTGTTAATTCATCAAACAGAGATACAGCTTTCCCTCAAGAAGCCTTTCGCTAAGACTGCTCTTGTGGAATTTGCAAAGTGATATTTGGAAGCCCATAGAGGGCTATGGTGAAAAGGAAATATCTTCCCTTAAAAACTGGAAAGATGCCTTCTTAGAAACTGCTTTGTGTTCTTTTAATGCATCTCACAGAGATACAGCATTCCCCTGAGAAGCCTTTCGCTAAGACTGTTCTTGTGGAATTTGCAAAGTGATATCTGGAAGTCCATAGAGGGCTATCGTGAAAAAGGATATATCCTAAGATAAAAACTGGAAAGAAGCTTTCTGAGAAACTGCTTTGGGTTTTGTTAATACATCTCACAGAGTTACAGCTTTCCCCTCAAGAAGCCTTTCGCTAAGGCTGTTCTTGTGGAATGTGCAAAGTGATATTTGGAAACCCGTAGAGGGCTATGGTGAAAAAGGAAATATCCTAAGTAAAAACTGAAAAGAAGCTTTCGGAGAAAGTGCTTTGTGTTCTGTTAATACATCTCACAGAGTTACAGCTTTCCCTCAGGAAGCCTTTCGCTAAGACTGTTCCTGTGGATTTGCAAAGTGATATTTGGAAGCCCAAAGAGGGCTATGGTGAAAAAGGAAATATCTTCCGTTAAAAACTGGAAAGAACCTTTTTGAGAAACTCCTTTGTGTTCTGTTAATTCATCTCACAGAGATACAGCTTTCCCCTCCAGAAGCCTTTCGCTAAGACTGCACTTGTGGAATTTGCAAAGTGATATTTGGAAGCCCTTAGAAGGCTACGGTAAAAAAGGAAAAAACTTAAGGTAAAAACTGAAAAGAATCTGTCAGAGAAACTGCTTCGTGTTCTGTTAATTCATCTCCCAGAGTTACAGCTTTCCCGTCAAGAAGCCATTCGCTAAGAATGTTCTTGTGGAATTTGCAAAGTGATATTTGGAAGCCCATAGAGGGCTATGGTGAAAAAGGAGATATCCTAAGATAAAACTGAAAAGAAGCTTTCGGAGAAACTGCTTTGTGTTCTAATTCATCTCACAGAGTTGCAACTTTCCCCTCAAGAAGCCTTTCGCTAAGACTGCTCTTGTGGTATTTGCAAACTGATATTTGGAAGCCCATAGAGAGCTATGGTGAAAAGGAAATATCTTCCGTTAAAAACTGGAAAGAAGCTTTCTGAAAACTGCTTTGTGTTCTGTTAATTCATCTCACAGAGTTACAGCTTTTCCCTCAAGAAGCCTTTCGCTAAGATTGTTCTTGTGTAATTTGCAAAGTGATATTTGGAATCCCATAGAGGGCTGTGGTGAAAAAGGAAATATCTTCGGTTAAAACTGGAAACAAGCATTCTGAGAAACTGCTTTCTGTTCTGTTAATTCATCTCACAGAGTTACAGCTTACCCCTCTAGAAGCCTTTCGCTAAGACTGTTCTTGTGGAATTTGCAAAGTGATATTTGGAAACCCATGGGAGGCTGTGGTTTAAAAGGAAATATCTTCCGTTAAAAACTGCAAAGAAGCTTTCCGAGAAACTACTTTGTGTTCTGTTAATTCATCTCACAGAGTTACAGCTTTCCTATCAAGAAGCCTTTCGCTAAGACTGTTCTTGTGGAATTTGCAAAGTGATATTTGGAAACCCATAGAGGGCTATGGTGAAAAAGGAGATATCCTAAGATAAAAACTGAAAAGAAGCTTTCGGAGAAACTGCTTCATGTTCTGTTAATTCATCTCCAAGAGTTACAGCTATCCCCTCAAAAAGCCTTTCGCTAAGGCTGTTCTTGTGGAATTTGCAAAGTGATATTTGAAAGCCCATAGAGGGCTACGGTGGAAAAGGGAAATATCTTCCATTAAAAACTGGAAAGAAGCTTTCTGAGGAACTGCTTTGTGTTCTGTTAATTCATCTCACGGAGATACAGCTTTACCATCAAGAAGCATTTCGCTAAGACTGTTCTTGTGGAATTTGCAAAGTGATATTTTGAAGCCCATACAGGGCTACGGTGGAAAAGCATATATATCTTACGTTAAAAAGTGGAAAGAAGACTTCCGAGAAACCGCTTTGTGTTCTCTTAATTCATCTCACAGAGTTACAGATTTCCCCTCAAGAAGCCTTTCGCTAAGACTGTTCTTGTGGAATTTGCAAAGTGATATTTGGAAGCCCCTAGAGGGCTATGGTGAAAAAAGAAATATCTTCCGTTAAAAACGGGAAAGAAAATTTCTGAGAAACTGTTTTGTGGTCTGTTAATTCATCTCACAGAGTTACAGCCTTCAGCTCAAGAAGCCTTCGCACGACTGTTCTTGTGGAATTTGTAAAGTGATATTTGGAAGCCCATAGAGGGATATGGTGAAAAAGGAAATATCTTCCGTTAAAAAATGGAAAGAGGCACTCTGAGAAACTGCTTTGTGTTCTATTAATTCATCTCACAGAGTTGCAGCTTTCCCCTCAAGAAGAATTTCGGTAAGACTGTTCTTGTGGAATTTGCAAAGTGATATTTGGAAGCCCATAGAGGGCTGTGGTGAAAAAGAAACTATCCTCCATTAAAAACTGGAAAGAATATTTATGAGAAAATGCTTGGTGTTCTGTTAATTCATCTCACAGTGTTACAGCTTTCCCCTCAAGAAACCTTTCGCTAAGATTGCTCTTGTGGAATTTGCAAAGTGATATTTGGAAGCCCATTGAGGGCTGTGGTGAAAAAGGAAATATCTTCCGTTAAAAACTGGAAAGAAGCATTCTGAGAAACTGCTTTGTGTTGCGATAATTCATCTCACAGAGTTAGAGCTTTCCCCTCAAGAAACCTTTCGCTAAGACTGTTCTTGTGGAATTTGCAAAGTGATATTTGGAAAACCATGGAGATCTTCGGTGAAAGAGGAAATATCTTCCGTTAAAAACTGTAAAGAAGCTTTCTGAGAAACTGCTTTGTGTTCTCTTAATTCATCTCACAGAGTTACAGCTTTCCCTCAAGAAACCTTTCGCTAAGATTGCTCTTGTGGAATTTGCAAAGTGATATTTGGAAGCCCATTGAGGGCTGTGGTGAAAAAGGAAATATCTTCCGTTAAAAACTGGAAAGAAGCATTCTGAGAAACTGCTTTGTGTTGCGATAATTCATCTCACAGAGTTACAGCTTTCCTCAAGAAACCTTTCGCTAAGACTGTTCTTGTGGAATTTGCAAAGTGATATTTGGAAAACCATGGAGATCTTCGGTGAAAGAGGAAATATCTTCCGTTAAAAACTGTAAAGAAGCTTTCTGAGAAACTGCTTTGTGTTCTCTTAATTCATCTCACAGAGTTACAGCTTTTCCCTCAAGACGCCTTTCGCAAAGACTGTTCTTGTGTAATTTGCAAAGTGATATTTGGAAACCCATGGAGATCTATGGTGAAAGAGGAAATATCTTCCGTTAAAAACTGGAAAGAAGCTTTCTGAGAAACTGTTTTGTGTTCTCTTAATTCATCTCACAGAATTACAGCTTTCCCCTCAAGAAGCCTTTTGCTAACACTGTTCTTGTGGAATTTGCAAAGTGATATTTGGAAGCCCATTGAGGGCTATAGTGAAAAGGAAATATCTTAAGTTAAAAACTGGAAAGAAGCTTTCTGAGAAACTGCTCTGTGTTCTGTTAATTCATCTCGCAGAGTTACAACTTTCCCCACAAGAAGCTATTCGTTAAGACTGTTCTTGTGGAATTTGCAAAGTGATATTTGAAAGCCCATAGAAGGCTATGGTGAAAAAGGAAATATCTTCCGTTAAAACCGGGAAAGAATCTTTCTGAAAAACTGCTTTGTGTTCTGTTAATTCATCAAACAGAGATACAGCTTTCCCCTCAAGAAGCCTTTCGCTACGACTGCTCTTGTGGAATTTGCAAAGTGAAATTTGGAAGCCCTTAGAGGGCTATGGTGAAAAAGGAAATATCTTCCCTTAAAAACTGGAAAGATGCCTTCTTAGAAACTGCTTTGTGTTCTTTTAATGCATCTCACAGAGATACAGCATTCCCCTGAGAAGCCTTTCGCTAAGACTGTTCTTGTGGAATTTGCAAAGTGATATCTGGAAGTCCATAGAGGGCTATCGTGAAAAAGGATATATCCTAAGATAAAAACTGGAAAGAAGCTTTCTGAGAAACTGCTTTGGGTTTTGTTAATACATCTCACAGAGTTACAGCTTTCCCCTCAAGAAGCCTTTCGCTAAGGCTGTTCTTGTGGAATGTGCAAAGTGATATTTGGAAACCCATTGAGGGTACAGTGAAAAAGGAAATATCTTCCGTTAAAAAGTGGAAAGAAGCTTTGTGAGAAACTGCTTTGTGTTCTGTTAATTCATCTCAAAGCGTTACAGCTTTCCCCTCAAGAAGCCTTTCACTTAGACTGTTCTTGTGGAATTTGTAAAGTGATATTTGGAAGCCCATAGAGGCTATGGTGAAAAGGAAATATCTTCCGTTAAAAACTGGAAAGAATATTTATGAGAAAATGCTTGGTGTTCTGTTAATTCATCTCCCAGAGTTACAGCTTTCCCTCAAGAAGCCTTTCGCTAAGACTGTTCTTGTGTAATTTGCAAAGTGATATTTGGAAGTCCATAGAGGCTATCGTGAAAAGGATATATCCTAAGATAAAACTGGAAAGAAGCTTTCTGAGAAACTGCTTTGTGTTCTGTTAATACATCTCACAGAGTTACAGCTTTCCCTCAAGAAGCCTTTCGCTAAGACTGTTCTTGTGGAATTTGCAAAGTGATATTTGGAAGCCCTTAGAGGGCTATGGTGAAAAGGAAATATCCTAAGATAAAACTGAAAAGAAGCTTTGAGAAACTGCTTTGTGTTCTGTTAATTCATCTCACAGAGTTACAGCTTTCCCCTCAAGAAGCCTTTCGCTAAGACTGTTCCTGTGGATTTGCAAAGTGATATTTGGAAGCCCAAAGAGGGCTATGGTGAAAAGGAAATATCTTCCGTTAAAAACTGGAAAGAACCTTTTGAGAAACTCCTTTGTGTTCTGTTAATTCATCTCACAGAGATACAGCTTTCCTCAAGAAGCCTTCGCTAAGACTGCACTTGTGGAATTTGCAAAGTGATATTTGGAAGCCCTTAGAAGGCTACGGTAAAAAGGAAATATCTTAAGTTAAAAACTGGAAAGAAGCTTGAGAAACTGCTTTGTGTTCTGTTAATTCATCTCCCAGAGTTACAGCTTTCCTCAAGAAGCCTTTCGCTAAGACTGTTCTTGTGGAATTTGCAAAGTGATATTTGGAAGCCCATAGAGGCTATGGTGAAAAGGAAATATCCTAAGATAAAACTGAAAAGAAGCTTTCTGAGAAACTTCTTTGTGTTCTGTTAATTCATCTCACAGAGTTACAGCTTTCCCCTCAAGAAGCCTTTCGCTAAGACTGCTCTTGTGGAATTTGCAAAGTGATATTTGGAAGCCCATAGAGGGCTATGGTGAAAAGGAAATATCTTCCGTTAAAAACTGGAAAGAAGCTTTCTGAAAAACTGCTTTGTGTTCTGTTAATTCATCTCACAGAGTTACAGCTTTCCTCTCAAGAAGCCTTTCGCTAAGATTGTTCTTGTGGAATTTGCAAAGTGATATTTGGAATCCCATAGAGGGCTGTGGTGAAAAGGAAATATCTTCGGTTAAAACTGGAAAGAAGCATTCTGAGAAACTGCTTTCTGTTCTGTTAATTCATCTCACAGAGTTACAGCTTCCCTCTAGAAGCCTTTCGCTAAGACTGTTCTTGTGGAATTTGCAAAGTGATATTTGGAAACCCATGGGAGGCTGTGGTTTAAAAGGAAATATCTTCCGTTAAAAACTGGAAAGAAGCTTTCTGAGAAACTACTTTGTGTTCTGTTAATTCATCTCACAGAGTTACAGCTTTCCTCAAGAAGCCTTTCGCTAAGACTGTTCTTGTGGAATTTGCAAAGTGATATTTGGAAGCCCATGGAGGGCTATGGTGAAAAGGAGATATCCTAAGATAAAACTGGAAAGAAGCTGAGAAACTGCTTTGTGTTCTGTTAATTCATCTCACAGAGTTACAGCTTTCCTCAAGAAGCCTTTCGCTAAGACTGTTCTTGTGGAATTTGCAAAGTGATATTTTGAAGCCCATAGAGAGCTATGGTGAAAAGGAAATATCTTCCATTAAAAACTGGAAAGAAGCTTTCTGAGAAACTGCTTTGTGTTCTGTTAATTCATCTCACAGAGTTACAGCTTTCTCAAGAAGCCTTTCGCTAAGACTGTTCTTGTGGAATTTGCAAAGTGATATTTTGAAGCCCATAGAGGGCTACGGTGAAAAAGGAAATATCTTCGTTAAAAACTGGAAAGAAGCTTTCGAGAAACTGCTTTGTGTTCTGTTAATTCATCTCACAGAGTTACAGCTTTCCCTCAAGAAGCCTTCGCTAAGACTGTTCTTGTGGAATTTGCAAAGTGATATTTTGAAGCCCATAGAGGCTATGGTGAAAAGGAAATATCTTCCGTTAAAAACTGGAAAGAAAATTTCTGAGAAACTGTTTTGTGTTCTGTTAATTCATCTCACAGAGTTACAGCCTTCAGCTCAAGAAGCCTTTCGCTAAGACTGTTCTTGTGGAATTTGTAAAGTGATATTTGGAAGCCCATAGAGGGCTATGGTGAAAAGGAAATATCTTCCGTTAAAAATGGAAAGAGGCACTCTGAGAAACTGCTTTGTGTTCTATTAATTCATCTCACAGAGTTACAGCTTTACCATCAAGAAGCATTTCGCTAAGACTGTTCTTGTGGAATTTGCAAAGTGATATTTGGAAGCCCATAGAGGGCTGTGGTGAAAAGGAAATATCTTCCATTAAAAACTGGAAAGAAAATTTCTGAGAAACTGCTTTGTGTTCTGTTAATTCATCTCACAGAGTTACAGCTTTCCCCTCAAGAAGCCTTTCGCTAAGACTGTTCTTGTGGAATTTGCAAAGTGATATTTGGAAGCCCATTGAGGGCTGTGGTGAAAAAGGAAATATCTTCCGTTAAAAACTGGAAAGAAGCATTCTGAGAAACTGCTTTGTGTTCTATTAATTCATCTCACAGAGTTAGAGCTTTCCCTCAAGAAACCTTTCGCTAAGACTGTTCTTGTGGAATTTGCAAAGTGATATTTGGAAAACCATGGAGATCTTCGGTGAAAGAGGAAATATCTTCCGTTAAAAACTGTAAAGAAGCTTTCTGAGAAACTGCTTTGTGTTCTCTTAATTCATCTCACAGAGTTACAGCTTTCCCTCAAGAAGCCTTTCGCTAAGACTGTTCTTGTGTAATTTGCAAAGTGATATTTGGAAACCCATGGAGATCTATGGTGAAAGAGGAAATATCTTCCGTTAAAAACTGGAAAGAAGCTTGAGAAACTGTTTTGTGTTCTCTTAATTCATCTCACAGAATTACAGCTTTCCCTCAAGAAGCCTTTTGCTAAGACTGTTCTTGTGGAATTTGCAAAGTGATATTTGGAAGCCCATAGAGGGCTATGGTGAAAAAGGAAATATCTTAAGTTAAAAACTGGAAAGAAGCTTTCTGAGAAACTGCTTTGTGTTCTGTTAATTCATCTCACAGAGTTACAGCTTTCCCCTCAGAAGCCTTTCGCTAAGAATGTTGTTGTGGAATTTGCAAAGTGATATTTGGAAGCCTATAGAAGGCTATGGTGAAAAAGGAAATATCTTCCGTTAAAAACTGGAAAGAAGTTTTCTCAGAAAGTGCTTTGTGTTGTGTTAATTCATCTCACAGAGTTACACCTTTCCCCTAAAGAAGCCTTTCGCTTAGACTGCTCTTGTGTATTTCGCAAAGTGATATTTGGAAGCCCTTAGAGGGCTATGGTGAAAATGAAATATCTTCAGCTAAAAACTGCAAAGAAGATTTCTGAGAAACTGCTTTCTGTTCTGTTAATTCGTCTCACAGAGTTAAAGCTTTCCCTCTGAAGCTTTCGCTAAGACTGTTCTTGTGGAATTTGCAAAGTGATATCTGTAAGTCCATAGAGGCTATGGTGAAAAGGATATATCCTAAGATAAAACTGGAAAGAAGCTTTCTGAGAAACTGCTTTGTGTTCTGTTAATACATCTCACAGAGTTACAGCTTTCTCAAGAAGCCTTTCGCTAAGGCTGTTCTTGTGGAATGTGCAAAGTGATATTTGGAAACCCATAGAGGGCTATGGTGAAAAGGAAATATCCTAAGTAAAAACTGAAAGAAGCTGGAGAAACTGCTTTGTGTTCTGTTAATACATCTCACAGAGTTACAGCTTTCCCTCAGAAGCCTTTCGCTAAGACTGTTCTGTGGAATTTGCAAAGTGATATTTGGAAGCCCAAAGAGGGCTATGGTGAAAAGGAAATATCTTCCGTTAAAAACTGGAAAGAAGCTTTGAGAAACTGCTTTGTGTTCTGTTAATTCATCTCACAGAGATACAGCTTTCCCTCAGAAGCCTTTCGCTAAGACTGCACTTGTGGAATTTGCAAAGTGATATTTGGAAGCCCTTAGAAGGCTATGGTGAAAAGGAAATATCCTAAGATAAAACTGAAAAGAATCTGTCAGAGAAACTGCTTTGTGTTCTGTTAATTCATCTCACAGAGTTACAGCTTTCCCTCAAGAAGCCTTTCGCTAAGAATGTTCTTGTGGAATTTGCAAAGTGATATTTGGAAGCCCATAGAGGCTATGGTGAAAAGGAGATATCCTAAGATAAAACTGAAAGAAGCTTCTGAGAAACTGCTTTGTGTTCTGTTAATTCATCTCACAGAGTTGCAGCTTTTCCCTCAAGAAGCCTTTCGCTAAGACTGCTCTTGTGGTATTTGCAAACTGATATTTGGAAGCCCATAGAGAGCTATGGTGAAAAGGAAATATCTTCCGTTAAAAACTGGAAAGAAGCTTTCTGAAAAACTGCTTTGTGTTCTGTTAATTCATCTCACAGAGTTACAGCTTTCCTCAAGAAGCCTTTCGCTAAGACTGTTCTTGTGGAATTTGCAAAGTGATATTTGGAAACCCATAGAGGGCTATGGTGAAAAGGAAATATCTTCAGTTAAAAACTGAAAGAAGCTTTCTGAGAAACTGCTTTCTGTTCTGTTAATTCATCTCACAGAGTTACAGCTTTCCCTCAAGAAGCCTTTCGCTAAGACTGTTCTTGTGGAATTTGCAAAGTGATATTTGGAAACCCATAGAGGCTGTGGTGAAAAGGAAATATCTTCCGTTAAAAACTGGAAAGAAGCTTTCGAGAAACTGCTTTGTGTTCTGTTAATTCATCTCACAGAGTTACAGCTTTCCTATCAAGAAGCCTTTCGCTAAGACTGTTCTTGTGGAATTTGCAAAGTGATATTTGGAAACCCATAGAGGCTATGGTGAAAAGGAGATATCCTAAGATAAAACTGAAAGAAGCTTTCGGAGAAACTGCTTCATGTTCTGTTAATTCATCTCACAGAGTTACAGCTTTCCTCAAGAAGCCTTTCGCTAAGGCTGTTCTTGTGGAATTTGCAAAGTGATATTTGAAGCCCATAGAGGCTATGGTGAAAAGAAATATCTTCCATTAAAAACTGGAAAGAAGCTTTCTGAGAAACTGCTTTGTGTTCTGTTAATTCATCTCACAGAGTTACAGCTTTACCATCAAGAAGCATTTCGCTAAGACTGTTCTTGTGGAATTTGCAAAGTGATATTTGAAGCCCATAGAGGCTATGGTGAAAAGGAAATATCTTCAGTTAAAAACTGGAAAGAAGCTTGAGAAACTGCTTTGTGTTCTCTTAATTCATCTCACAGAGTTACAGCTTTCCCTCAAGAAGCCTTTCGCTAAGACTGTTCTTGTGGAATTTGCAAAGTGATATTTGGAAGCCCATAGAGGCTATGGTGAAAAGAAATATCTTCCGTTAAAAACGGAAAGAAAATTTCTGAGAAACTGTTTTGTGGTCTGTTAATTCATCTCACAGAGTTACAGCTTTCCTCAAGAAGCCTTTCGCTAAGACTGTTCTTGTGGAATTTGCAAAGTGATATTTGGAAGCCCATAGAGGGCTATGGTGAAAAGGAAATATCTTCCGTTAAAAACTGGAAAGAAGCATTCTGAGAAACTGCTTTGTGTTCTGTTAATTCATCTCACAGAGTTACAGCTTTCCCTCAAGAAGCCTTTCGCTAAGACTGTTCTTGTGGAATTTGCAAAGTGATATTTGGAAGCCCATAGAGGGCTGTGGTGAAAAGGAAATATCTTCCATTAAAAACTGGAAAGAAGCTTTCTGAGAAACTGCTTGGTGTTCTGTTAATTCATCTCACAGTGTTACAGCTTTCCTCAAGAAACCTTTCGCTAAGATTGCTCTTGTGGAATTTGCAAAGTGATATTTGGAAGCCCATTGAGGGCTGTGGTGAAAAGGAAATATCTTCCGTTAAAAACTGGAAAGAAGCATTCTGAGAAACTGCTTTGTGTTGCGATAATTCATCTCACAGAGTTAGAGCTTTCCCTCAAGAAACCTTCGCTAAGACTGTTCTTGTGGAATTTGCAAAGTGATATTTGGAAAACCATGGAGATCTTCGGTGAAAAAGGAAATATCTTCCGTTAAAAACTGTAAAGAAGCTTTCTGAGAAACTGCTTTGTGTTCTCTTAATTCATCTCACAGAGTTACAGCTTTCCTCAAGAAGCCTTTCGCTAAGACTGTTCTTGTGTAATTTGCAAAGTGATATTTGGAAACCCATGGAGATCTACGGTGAAAGAGGAAATATCTTCCGTTAAAAACTGGAAAGAAGCTTTCTGAGAAACTGCTTTGTGTTCTCTTAATTCATCTCACAGAATTACAGCTTTCCCTCAAGAAGCCTTTTGCTAACACTGTTCTTGTGGAATTTGCAAAGTGATATTTGGAAGCCCATTGAGGGCTATAGTGAAAAGGAAATATCTTCCGTTAAAAACTGGAAAGAAGCTTTCTGAGAAACTGCTTTGTGTTCTGTTAATTCATCTCACAGAGTTACAGCTTTCCTCAGAAGCCTTTCGCTAAGACTGTTCTTGTGGAATTTGCAAAGTGATATTTGAAGCCCATAGAGGCTATGGTGAAAAGGAAATATCCTAAGATAAAAACTGGAAAGAAGCTTTCTGAGAAACTGCTTTGTGTTCTGTTAATTCATCTCACAGAGTTACAGCTTTCCCTCAAGAAGCCTTTCGCTAAGACTGTTCTTGTGGAATTTGCAAAGTGATATTTGGAAGCCCATTGAGGGCTATGGTGAAAAGGAAATATCTTCCGTTAAAAACTGGAAAGAAGCTTCTGAGAAACTGCTTTGTGTTCTGTTAATTCATCTCACAGAGTTACAGCTTTCCCTCAAGAAGCCTTTCACTAAGACTGTTCTTGTGGAATTTGCAAAGTGATATTTGGAAGCCCATAGAGGCTATGGTGAAAAGGAAATATCTTCCGTTAAAAACTGGAAAGAAGCTTCTGAGAAACTGCTTGTGTTCTGTTAATTCATCTCCAGAGTTACAGCTTTCCTATCAAGAAGCCTTTCGCTAAGACTGTTCTTGTGGAATTTGCAAAGTGATATTTGGAAGCCCATAGAGGCTATGGTGAAAAGAAATATCCTAAGATAAAAACTGGAAAGAAGCTTTCTGAGAAACTGCTTTGTGTTCTGTTAATTCATCTCACAGAGTTACAGCTTTCCCTCAAGAAGCCTTTCGCTAAGACTGTTCTTGTGGAATTTGCAAAGTGATATTTGGAAGTCCATAGAGGCTATGGTGAAAAGAAATATCCTAAGATAAAAACTGAAAGAAGCTTTCTGAGAAACTGCTTTGTGTTCTCTTAATTCATCTCACAGAGTTACAGCTTTCCCTCAAGAAGCCTTCGCTAAGACTGTTCTTGTGGAATTTGCAAAGTGATATTTGGAAGCCCATAGAGAGCTATGGTGAAAAGGAAATATCTTCCGTTAAAAACTGGAAAGAAGCTTTCTGAGAAACTGCTTTGTGTTCTGTTAATTCATCTCACAGAGTTACAGCTTTCCCTCAAGAAGCCTTCGCTAAGACTGTTCTTGTGGAATTTGCAAAGTGATATTTGGAAGTCCTGGAAAAGAAGCTTTCTGAGAAACTGCTTTGTGTTCTGTTAATTCATCTCACAGAGTTACAGCTTTCCCTCAAGAAGCCTTTCGCTAAGACTGTTCTTGTGGAATTTGAAAAGTGATATTTGGAAGCCCATAGAGGGCTATGGTGAAAAGGAAATATCTTCCATTAAAAACTGGAAAGAAGCTTTCTGAGAAACTGCTTTGTGTTCTGTTAATTCATCTCACAGAGTTACAGCTTTCCCTCAAGAAGCCTTTCACTAAGACTGTTCTTGTGGAATTTTCAAAGTGATATTTGGAAGCCCATGGAGGCTATGGTGAAAAGGAAATATCTTCCGTTAAAAACTGGAAAGAAGCTTTCTGAGAAACTGCTTTGTGTTCTGTTAATTCATCTCCCAGAGTTACAGCTTTCCCTCAAGAAGCCTTCGCTAAGACTGTTCTTGTGGAATTTGCAAAGTGATATTTGAAGCCCATAGAGGGCTATTGTGAAAAGGAAATATCTTCCGTTAAAAACTGGAAAGAAGCTTTCTGAGAAACTGCTTTGTGTTCTCTTAATTCATCTCACAGAGTTACAGCTTTCCTCAAGAAGCCTTTCGCTAAGACTGTTCTTGTGGAATTTGCAAAGTGATATTTGGAAGCCCATGGAGGCTATGGTGAAAAGGAAATATCTTCGTTAAAAACTGGAAAGAAAATTTCTGAGAAACTGCTTTGTGTTCTCTTAATTCATCTCACAGAGTTACAGCTTTCCTTCAAGAAGCCTTTCGCTAAGACTGTTCTTGTGGAATTTGCAAAGTGATATTTGGAAGCCCATGGAGGCTATGGTGAAAAGGAAATATCTTCGTTAAAAACTGGAAAGAAAATTTCTGAGAAACTGCTTTGTGTTCTCTTAATTCATCTCACAGAGTTACAGCTTTCCCTCAAGAAGCCTTTCGCTAAGACTGTTCTTGTGGAATTTGCAAATGATATTTGGAAGCCCAGAGAGCTATGGTGAAAAGGAAATATCTTCCATTAAAAACTGGAAAGAAGCTTTCTGAGAAACTGCTTTGTGTTCTGTTAATTCATCTCACAGAGTTACAGCTTTCCCTCAAGAAGCCTTTCGCTAAGACTGTTCTTGTGGAATTTGCAAAGTGATATTTGGAAGCCCATAGAGGGCTATGGTGAAAAGGAAATATCCTAAGATAAAACTGAAAGAAGCTTTCTGAGAAACTGCTTTGTGTTCTGTTAATTCATCTCACAGAGTTACAGCTTTCCCTCAAGAAGCCTTTCGCTAAGATTGTTCTTGTGGAATTTGCAAAGTGATATTTGGAAGCCCTTAGAGGGCTATGGTGAAAAGGAAATATCTTCCGTTAAAAACTGGAAAGAAGCATTCTGAGAAACTGCTTTGTGTTCTGTTAATTCATCTCACAGAGTTACAGCTTTCCCTCAAGAAGCCTTTCGCTAAGACTGTTCTTGTGGAATTTGAAAAGTGATATTTGGAAGCCCATAGAGGCTATGGTGAAAAGGAAATATCTTCCGTTAAAAACTGAAAGAAGCTTTCTGAGAAACTGCTTTGTGTTCTGTTAATTCATCTCACAGAGTTACAGCTTTCCCTCAAGAAGCCTTTCGCTAAGACTGTTCTTGTGGAATTTGCAAAGTGAAATTTGGAAGCCCATAGAGGCTATGGTGAAAAGGAAATATCTTCCGTTAAAAACTGGAAAGAAGCTTTCTGAGAAACTGTTTGTGTTCTGTTAATTCATCTCACAGAGTTACAGCTTTCCCCTCAAGAAGCCTTTCGCTAAGACTGTTCTTGTGGAATTTGCAAAGTGATATTTGGAAGCCCATGAGGGCTATGGTGAAAAGGAAATATCTTCAGTTAAAACTGGAAAGAAGCTTTCTGAGAAACTGCTTTGTGTTCTGTTAATTCATCTCAGAGTTACAGCTTTCTCCTCAAGAAGCCTTTCGCTAAGACTGTTCTTGTGGAATTTGCAAAGTGATATTTGGAAGCCCATAGAGGCTATGGTGAAAAGGAAATATCCTAAGATAAAATCTGAAAGAAGCTTTCTGAGAAACTGCTTTGTGTTCTGTTAATTTATCTCACAGAGTTACAGCTTTCCCCTCAAGAAGCCTTTCGCTAAGACTGTTCTTGTGGAATTTGCAAAGTGATATTTGGAAGCCCATAGAGGGCTATGGTGAAAAAGGAAATATCTTCCGTTAAAAAGTGGAAAGAAGCTTTCTGAGAAACTGGTTTTTGTTTTGTTAAATCATCTCTCAGAGTTACAACTTTCCCCTGAAGAAACCTTTCGCTAAGACTGTTCTTGTGGAATTTGCAAAGTGATATTTGGAAGCCCATAGAAGACTATGGAGATAAAGGAAATATCGTCCATTAAAAACTGGAAAGAAGATTTCTGAGAAATTATTTTGTGTTCTGTTAATTCATCTCACGGAGTTACAGCTTTCCTCTCAAGAAGCCTTTCGCTAAGACTGTTCTTGTGGAATTTGCCAAGTGATATTTGGAAGCCCATAGAGGGCTATGGTGAAAAAGGAAATATCTTCCGTTAAAAACTGGAAAGAAGCTTTCTGAGAAACTGCTTTGTGTTCTGTTAATTCATCTCACAGAGTTACTGCCTTCCCCTCAAGAATCCTTTCGCTAAGAGAGTTCTTGTGGAATTTGCAAGGTGATATTTGAAAGCCAATAGAGGGCTATGCTGAAAAAGGATATATCTTCCGTAAAAAACTGGAAAGAAGCTTTCTGAGAAACTTCTTTGTGTTATGTTAATTCATCTCACAGAGTTACACCTTCCCCCCAAAAAGTCTTTCACTAAGACCGTTCTTGTGGAATTTGCAAAGTGATGTTTGGAAGCCCATAGAGGGCTATGGTGAAAAAGGAAATATCCCGTTAAAAACTGGAAAGAAGCTTTCTGAGAAACTGCTTTGTGTTCTGTTAGTTCATCTCACAGAGTTACAGCTTTCCCCTCAAGAAGTCTTTCACTAAGACTGTTCTTGTGGAATTTGCAAAGTGATATTTGGGAGCCCATAGAGGGCTATGGTGAAAAGGAAATATCTAAGTTAAAAACTGAAAAGAAGCTTCTGAGAAACTGCTTTGTGTTCTGTTAATTCATCTCACAGAGTTACAGCTTTCCTCAAGAAGCCTTCGCTAAGACTGTTCTTGTGGAATTTGCAAAGTGATATTTGGAAGCCCATAGAGGCTATGGTGAAAAGGAAATATCTTCCATTAAAAACTGGAAAGAAGCTTTTTGAGAAACTGCTTTGTGTTCTGTTAATTCATCTCACAGAGTTACAGCTTTCCCTCAAGAAGCCTTTCGCTAAGACTGTTCTTGTGGAATTTGCAAAGTGATATTTGGAAGCCCAGAGAGGGCTATGGTGAAAAGGAAATATCTTCCATTAAAAACTGGAAAGAAGCTTTCTGAGAAACTGCTTTGTGTTCTGTTAATTCATCTCACAGAGTTACAGCTTTCCTCAAGAAGCCTTTCGCTAAGACTGTTCTTGTGGAATTTGCAAAGTGATATTTGGAAGCCCATAGAGTGCTATGGTGAAAAGGAAATATCTTCCGTTAAAAACTGGAAAGAAGCTTTCTGAGAAACTGTTTGTGTTCTGTTAATTCATCTCACAGAGTTACAGCTTTCCCTCAAGAAGCCTTCGCTAAGACTGTTCTTGTGGAATTTGCAAAGTGATATTTGGAAGCCCATAGAGGACTATGGTGAAAAGGAAATATCTTCCATTAAAAACTGGAAAGAAGCTTTCTGAGAAACTGTTTGTGTTCTGTTAATTCATCTCAGAGTTACAGCTTTCCTCTCAAGAAGCCTTTCGCTAAGACTGTTCTTGTGGAATTTGAAAGTGATATTTGGAAGCCCATAGAGGGCTATGGTGAAAAGGAAATATCTTCCGTTAAAACTGAAAAGAAGCTTTCTGAGAAACTGCTTTGTGTTCTGTTAATTCATATCACAGAGTTACAGCTTTCCCTCAAGAAGCCTTCGCTAAGACTGTTCTTGTGGAATTTGCAAAGTGATATTTGGAAGCCCATAGAGGCTATGGTGAAAAGGAAATATCTTCCGTTAAAAACTGGAAAGAAGCTTCTGAGAAACTGCTTTGTGTTCTGTTAATTCATCTCAGAGTTACAGCTTTCCCTCAAGAAGCCTTTCGCTAAGACTGTTCTTGTGGAATTTGCAAAGTGATATTTGGAAGCCCATAGAGGGCTATTGTGAAAAGGAAATATCTCCGTTAAAAACTGGAAAGAAGCTTTCTGAGAAACTGCTTTGTGTTCTGTTAATTCATATCACAGAGTTACAGCTTTCCTTTAGAAGCCTTTCGCTAAGACTGTTCTTGTGGAATTTGCAAAGTGATATTTGGAAGCCCATAGAGGGCTATGGTGAAAAGGAAATATCTTCCGTTAAAAACTGGAAAGAAGCTTCATGACAAACTGCTTTGTGTTCTGTTAATTTCCTCACAGAGTTACAGCTTTTCCCTCAAGAAGCCTTTCGCTAAGACTGTTCTTGTGGAAATTGCAAAGTGATATTTGGGAACCCATACAGGGGTATGGTGAAAAGGAAATATCTAAGATAAAAACTGAAAGAAGCGTACTGAGAAACTGCTTTGTGTTCTGTTAATTAATCTCACAGAGTTACCGCTTTCCCCTCAAGAAGCCTTTCGCTAAGATTGTTCTTGTGGAATTTGCAAAGTGATATTTTGAAGCCCTTAGAGGGCTATGGTGAAAAGGAAATATCTTCAGTTAAAAACTGAAAGAAGCTTGAGAAACTGCTTTGTGTTCTGTTAATTCATCTCACAGAGTTACAGCTTTCCTCAAGAAGCCTTTCGCTAAGACTGTTCTTGTGGAATTTGCAAGTGATATTTGGAAGCCCATAGAGCTATGGTGAAAAGGAAATATCCTGAGATAAAACTGGAAAGAAGCTTTCTGAGAAACTGCTTTGTGTTCTGTTAATTCATCTCACAGAGTTACAGCTTTCCCTCAAGAAGCCTTTCACTAAGACTGTTCTTGTGGAATTTGCAAAGTGATATTTGGAAGCCCATAGAGTGCTATGGTGAAAAGGAAATATCTTCCGTTAAAAACTGGAAAGAAGCTTTCTGAGAAACTGCTTTGTGTTCTGTTAATTCATCTCACAGAGTTACAGCTTTCCCTCAAGAAGCCTTTCGCTAAGACTGTTCTTGTGAATTTGCAAAGTGATATTTGGAAGCCATATGGAGCTATGGTGAAAAGGAAATATCTTCGTTAAAAACTGAAAGAAGCTTTCTGAGAAACTGCTGTGTTTTCTGTTAATTCATCTCACAGAGTTACAGCTTTCCTCAAGAAGCCTTTCGCTAAGACTGTTCTTGTGAATTTGCAAAGTGATATTTGGAAGCCCATAGAGGGCTATGGTGAAAAGGAAATATCTTCCGTTAAAAACTGAAAGAAGCTTTCTGAGAATCTGATTTGGGTTCTGCTAATTCATCTCCCAGATTTACAGCTTTCCCCTAAAGAAGCCTTTCACTAAGACTGTTCTTGTGTAATTTGCAAAGTGATATTGGGAAGCCCACAGAGGACTATGGTGAAAAAGGAAATATCTTCCATTAAAAAATGGAAAGAAGCTTTCTGAGAAACCGCTTTGTGTTCCGTTAATTCATCTCACACAGTTACAGCCTTCCCTTCAGGAAGTCTTTCGATAAGACGGTTCTAGTGGAATTTTCAAAGTGATATTTGGAAGCCCTTATAGGGCTATGGTGAAAAAGGAAATATCTTCCGTCAAAAACTGGAAAGCAGCTATCTGAGAAACTGCTTTGTGTTCTGTTAATTCATCTCACAGAGTTAAAGATTTCCCCTCAAGAAGCCTTTCGCTAAGACTGTTCTTGTGGAATTTGAAAAGTGATATTTGGAAGCCTATAGACGGCTTTGGTAAAAAAGGAAATATCCTAAGATAAAAACTGGAAAGAAGCTTTCTGAGAAATTGCGTTGTGTTCTGTTAATTCATCTCACAGAGTTACAGCCTTCCCCTCAAGAAGCCTTTCGACAAGACTGTTCTCGTGGAATTTGCAAAGTGATATTTGGAAGTCCTTAGAGGGCTATGGTGAAAAAGCAAATATCTTCCGTTAAAAACTGGAAAGAAGCTATCTGAGAAAGTGCTTTGTGTTCTGTTAATTCATCTCACAGAGTTACAGCCTTCCCCTCAAGAAGCCTTTCGCTAAGACTGTTCTTGTGGAATTTGCAAAGTGATATTTGGAAGCCCATAGAGGGCTATGGTGAAAAAGGAAATACCTTCAGTTAATAACTGGGAAGAAGCTTTCAGAGAAACTGCTTTGTTTTCTCTAAATTCATCCCACAGTGTTACAGCTTTCCCCTCAAGAAACCTTGAACTAAGACTGTTCTTGTGGAATTTGCAAAGTGATATTTGGAAGTCCATAGAGGGCTTTGGTGAAAAAGGAAATATCCTAAGATAAAAACTGGAAAGAAGCTTTCTGAAAAACTGCTTTGTGTTCTGTTATTTCATCTCACAGAGTTACAGCTTTCCCCTCAAGAAGCTTTCACTAAGACTGTTCTTGTGGAATTAGCAAAGTGATATTTTGAAGCCCTTAGAGGGCTTTGGTGATAACGGAAATATGTTCCGTTAAAAATTGGAAAGAAGCTTTCTGAGAAACTGCTTTGTGTTCTCTAAATTCATCACACGGAATTACAGCTTTCCCCTCAAGAAGCCTTTCACAAAGACGGTTCTTGTGGAATTTGCAAAGTGATATTTGGAAGCCCTTAGAGGGCTATGGTGAAAAAGAAAATATCTTCCGTTAAAAACTGGAAAGAAGCTATCTGAGAAACCGCTTTGTGTTCTGTTAATTCATCTCACACAGTTACAGCCTTCCTTCAAGAAGTCTTTCGCTAAGACTGTTCTTGTGGAATTTGCAAAGTGATATTTTGAAGCCCATAGAGGGCTATGGTGAAAAGGAAATATTTTCCGTTAAAAACTGAAAGAAGCTTGAGAAACTGCTTTGTGTTCTGTTAATTCAACTCACAGAGTTACAGCTTTCCCTCAAGAAGCCTTTCGCTAAGACTGTTTTTGTGGAATTTGCAAAGTGATATTTGGAAGCCCATAGAGGCTATGGTGAAAAGGAAATATCTTCCGTTAAAACTGGAAAGAAGCTTTCTGAGAAACTGCTTTGTGTTCTGTTAATTCATCTCACAGAGTTACAGCTTTCCTCAAGAAGCCTTTCGCTAAGACTGTTCTTGTGAATTTGCAAAGTGATATTTTGAAGCCAATGGAGGACTATGGTGAAATAGGAAATATCCTAATATAAAACTGAAAGAAGCTTTCTGAGAAACTGCTTTGTGTTCTGTTAATTCATATCCCAGAGTTACAGCTTTCCCTCAAGAAGCCTTTCAGCTAAGACTGTTCTTGTGTAATTTGCAAAGTGATATTTGGAAGCCCATAGAGTGCTATGGTGAAAAGGAAATATCTTCCATTAAAAATGGAAAGAAGCTTTCTGAGAAACTGATTTGGGTTCTACTAATTCATCTACCAGATTTACAGCTTTCCCTCAAGAAGCCTTTCAGCTAAGACTGTTCTTGTGTAATTTGCAAAGTGATATTGGAAGCCCATAGAGGCTATGGTGAAAAGGAAATATCTTCCATTAAAAACTGGAAAGAAGCTTCTGAGAAACTGCTTTGTTTTCTGTTAATTCATCTCACAGAGTTACAGCCTTCCTTCAAGAAGTCTTTCGCTAAGACTGTTCTTGTGGAATATTCAAAGTGATATTTGGAAGCCCATAGAGGCTATGGTGAAAAGGAAATATCTTCCGTTAAAAACTGGAAAGCAGCTATCTGAGAAACTGCTTTGTGTTCTGTTAATTCATCTCACAGAGTTACAGCTTTCCTCAAGAAGCCTTCGCTAAGACTGTTCTTGTGGAATTTGCAAGTGATATTGGAAGCCCATAGGGCTATGGTGAAAAGGAAATATCCTAAGATAAAAACTAGAAAGAAGCTTGAGAAACTGCTTGTGTTCTGTTAATTCATCTCACAGAGTTACAGCTTTCCTCAAGAAGCCTTTCGCTATGACTGTTCTTGTGGAATTTGCAAAGTGATATTTGGAAGCCCATAGAGGGCTATGGTGAAAAAGCAAATATCTTCCATTAAAAACTGGAAAGAAACTATCTGAGAAACTGCTTTGTGTTCTGTTAATTCATCTCACAGAGTTACAGCTTTCCTCAAGAAGCCTTTCGCTAAGACTGTTCTTTTGGAATTTAGAAATTGATATTTGGAAGCCCACAGAGGGCTACGGTGAAAAAGGAAATATCTTCCGTTAAAAACTGGAAAGAAGCTTCTGAGAAACTGCTTTGTGTTCTGTTAATTCATCTCACAGAGTTACACCTTTCCTCAAGAAGCCTTTCGCTATGACTTTTCTTGTGGAATTTGCAAAGTGATATTTGGAAGCCCTTAGAGGTCTATGGTGAAAAGGAAATATCTTCCGTTAAAAACTGGAAAGAAGCTTTCTGAGAAACTGCTTTGTGTTCTGTTAATTCATCTCACAGAGTTACAGCTTTCCTCAAGAAGACTTTCGCTAAGACTGTTCTTGTGGAATTTGCAAAGTGATATTTGGAAGTCCATAGAGGGCTATGGTGAAAAGGAAATATCTTCAGTTAAAAACTGAAAGAAGCTTTCTGAGAAACTGCTTTGTGTTCTGTTAATTCATCTCACAGTGTTACAGCTTTCCTCAAGAAGCCTTTCGCTAAGACTGTTCTTGTGGAATTTGCAAAGTGATATTTGGAAGCCCATAGAGGGCTATGGTGAAAAGGAAATATCTTCCGTTAAAAACTGGAAAGAAGTTTCTGAGAAACTGCTTTGTGTTCTGTTAATTCATCTCACAGAGTTACAGCTTTCCCTCAAGAAGCCTTTCGCTAAGACTGTTCTTGTGGAATTTGCAAAGTGATATTTGGAAGCCCATAGAGGTCTATGGTGAAAAGGAAATATCTTCAGTTAAAAACTGGGAAGAAATTTCTGAGAAACTGCTTTGTGTTCTGTTAATTCATCTCACAGTGTTACAGCTTTCCTCAAGAAACCTTTCACTAAGACTGTTCTTGTGGAATTTGCAAAGTGATATTTTGAAGCCATAGAGGGCTATTGTGAAACAGGAAATATCTTCCGTTAAACATCCGAAAGAAGCTTTTGAGAAACTGTTTTGTGTTCTGTTAATTCATCTTACAGAATTACAGCTTTCTCCTCAAGAAGCCTTTCGCTAAGACTGTTCTTGTGGAATTTGAAAGTGATATTTGGAAGCCCATAGAGGGCTATGGTGAAAAAGGAAATATCTTCCGTTAAAAACTGGAAAGAAGCTTTCTGAGAAACTGCTTTGTGTTCTGTTAATTCATCTCCCAGAGTTACAGCTTCCTCAAGACGCCTTTCGCTAAGACTGTTCTTGTGAAATTTACAAAGTGATATTTTGAAGCCAATGGAGGACTATGGTGAAATAGGAAATATCCTAAGATAAAACTGAAAGAAGCTTGAGAAACTGCTTTGTTTTCTGTTAATTCATCTCCCAGAGTTACAGCTTTCCTCAAGAAGCCTTTCGCTAAGACTGTTCTTGTGGAATATGCAAAGTGATATTTGGAAGCCCTTAGAGGGCTATGGTGAAAAAGGAAATATCTTTTGTTAAAAAGTGGAAAGAAGTTCTCTGAGAAACTGCTTTGGGTTCTGTTAATTCATCTCCCAGAGTTACAGCTTTCCCCTCAAGAAGCCTTTCGCTAAGATTGTTCTTGTGGAATTTGACAAATGATATTTGGAAGCCCTTAGAGGGCTATGGTGAAAAAGGAAATATCTCCAGTTAAAAACTGGAAAGAAGGTCTCTCAGATACTGCTTTGTGTTCTGTTAATTCATCTCACAGAGTTACAGCTTTCCCCTCAAGAAGCATTTTGCTAAGAAGGTTTTTGTGGAATATGCAAGTGATATTTGGAAGCCCATAGAGGGCTATGGTGTAAAAGCAAATATCTTCCCTTAAAAACTGGAAAGAAACTTTCTGAGAAACTGCTTTGTGATCTGTTAATTCATCTCACAGAGTTACAGCTTTCCCCTCAAGGAGCTTTTCGCTAAGACTGTTCTTTTGGAATTTGCAAAGTGACATTTGGAAGCCCACAGAGGGCTACGGTGAAAAAGGAAATATCTTCCGTTAAAAACTGGAAAGAAGCTTTCTGAGAAACTGCTTTGGGTTCTGTTAAGTCATCTCACAGAGTTACAGCTTTCCCCTCAAGAAGACTTTCGTTAGACTGTTCTTGTTAAATTTGGAAAGGGATATTTGGAAGCCCAAAGAGGGCTATGGTGAAAAAGGAAATATCTTCCGTTAAAAACTGGAAAGAAGCTTTCTGAGAAACTGCTTTGGGTTCTGGTATTTCATCTCACAGAGTTACAGCTTTCCCTTCAAGAAGTCATTCGCTAAGAAGGTTTTTGTGGAATTTGCAAAGTGATATTTGGAAGCCCATAGAGGGCTATGGTGAAAAAGGAAATATTTTCCGTTAAAAACTGCAAAGAAGCTTTCTGAGAAACTGCTTTGTGTTCTGTTAATTCAACTCACAGAGTTAGAGCTTTCCCCTCAAGAAGCCTTTCGCTGAGACTGTTTTTGTGGAATTTGCAACGTGATATTTGGAAGCCCGTAGAAGGCTATGGTGAAAAAGGGAATATCTTCCGTTAAACACTGGAAAGACGCTTTCTGAGAAACTGCTTTGTGTTCTGTTAATTCATCTCACAGAGTTACAGCTTGCCCCTCAAGAAGCCTTTCGCTAAGACTGTTCTTGTGAAATTTGCAAAGTGATATTTTGAAGCCAATGGAGGACTATGGTGAAATAGGAAATATCCTAATATAAAAACTGAAAAGAAGCTTTCTGAGAAACTGCTTTGTTTTCTGTTAATTCATATCCCAGAGTTACAGCTTTCCCCTCAAGAAGCCTTTCAGCTAAGACTGTTCTTGTGTAAATTGCAAAGAGAAATGTGGAAGCCCATTGAGTGCTACGGAGAAAAAGTAAATATCTTCCGTTAAAAAGTGGAAAGAAGCTTTCTGAGAAACTGATTTGGGTTCTACTAATTCATCTACCAGATTTACAGCTTTCCCCTAAGGAAGCCTTTCGCTAAGACTGTTCTTGTGTAATTTGCAAAGTGATATTGGGAAGCCCATAGAGGGCTATGGTGAAAAAGGAAATATCTTCCATTAAAAAATGGAAAGAAGCTTTCTGAGAAACCGCTTTTTTTTCTGTTAATTCATCTCACACAGTTACAGCCTTCCCTTCAAGAAGTCTTTTGCTAAGTCGGTTCTTGTGGAATATTCAAAGTGATATTTGGAAGCCCTTTTAGGGCTATGGTGAAAAAGGAAATATCTTCCGTTAAAAACTGGAAAGCAGCTATCTGAGAAACTGCTTTGTGTTCTGTTAATTCATCTCACAGAGTTACAGCTTTCCCCTCAAGAAGCCTTTCGCTAAGACTGTTCTTGTGGAATTTGCAATGTGATAATTGGAAGCCCATAGACGGCTATGGTGAAAAAGGAAATATCCTAAGATAAAAACTAGAAAGAAGCTTTCTGAGAAACTGCGTTGTATTCTGTTAATTCATCTCACAGAGTTACAGCCTTCCCCTCAAGAAGCCTTTCGCTATGACTTTTCTTGTGGAATTTGCAAAGTGATATTTGGAAGCTCTTAGAGGGCTACGGTGAAAAAGCAAATATCTTCCATTAAAAACTGGAAAGAAACTATCTGAGAAAGTGCTTTGTGTTCTGTTAATTCATCTCACAGAGTTACAGCTTTCCCCTCAAGGAACCTTTCGCTAAGACTGTTCTTTTGGAATTTAGAAATTGATATTTGGAAGCCCACAGAGGGCTACGGTGAAAAAGGAAATATCTACCGTTAAAAACTGGAAAGAAGCTTCTGAGAAACCGCTTTGTGTTCCGTTAAATTATCTCACAGAGTTACACCTTTCCCCTCAAGAAGCCTTTCGCTAAGATGATTCTTGTGGAATTTGCAAAGTGATATTTGGATGCCCTTAGAGGTCTATGGTGAAAAAGGAAATATCTTCCGTTAAAAACTGGAAAGAAGCTTTCTGAGAAACTGCTTTGTGTTCTGTTAATTCATCTCACAGAGTTACAGCTTTCCCCTCAAGAAGACTTTCGCTAAGACTGTTCTAGGGGAATTTGCAAAGTGTTATTTGGAAGTCCATAGAGGGCTATGGTGAAAAAAGGAAATATCTTCAGTTAATAACTTGGAAGAAGCTTTCTGAGAAACTGCTTTGTGTTCTGTTAATTCATCCCACAGTGTTACAGCTTTAACCTCAAGAAGCCTTTCACTAAGACTGTTCTTGTGGAATTTGCAAAGTGATATTTGGAAGCCCATAGAGGGCTATGGAGTAAAAGGAAATAACTTCCCTTAAAAAAAGGAAAGAAGCTTTCTGAGCATCTGCTTTGTGTTCTGTTAATTCATCTCACAGAGTTACAGCTTTCCCCTCAAGAAGCCTTTCGATAATACTGTTCTTGTGGAATTTGCAAAGTGATATTTGGAAACTCATAGAGGTCTATGGTGAAAAAGGAAATATCTTCAGTTAAAAACTGGGAAGAAATTTCTGAGAAACTGCTTTGTGTTCTGTAAGTTCATCCCACAGTGTTACAGCTTTCCCCTCAAGAAACCTTTCACTAAGACTGTTCTTGTGGAATTTGCAAAGTGATATTTTGAAGCCATAGAGGGCTATTGTGAAACAGGAAATATCTTCCGTTAAACATCCGAAAGAAGCTTTTTGAGAAACTGTTTTGTGTTCTGTTAATTCATCTTACAGAGTTACAGCTTTCTCCTCAAGAAGCCTTTCGCTAAGACTGTTCTTGTGGAATTTGAAAAGTGATATTTGGAAGCCCATAGAGGGTTATGGAGTAAAACGAAACATCTTCCGTTAGAAACTGGAAAGAAGCTTTCTGAGAAACTGCTTTGTGTTCTGTTAATTCATCTCACAGAGTTACAGGTTCCCCTCAAGACGCCTTTCGCTAAGACTGTTCTTGTGAAATTTACAAAGTGATATTTTGAAGCCAATGGAGGACTATGGTGAAATAGCAAATATACTAATATAAAAACTGAAAAGAAGCTTTCTGAGAAACTGCTTTGTTTTCTGTTAATTCATCTCCCAGAGTTACAGCTTTCCCCTCAAGAAGCCTTTCGCTAAGACTGTACTTGTGGAATATGCAAATTGATATTTTGAAGCCTTTAGGGGATTATGGTGAAAAACGAAATATCTTTTGTTAAAAAGTGGAAAGAAGTTCTCTGAGAAACTGCTTTGGGTTCTGTTAATTCATCTCCCAGAGTTACAGCTTTCCCCTCAAGAAGCCTTTCGCTAAGATTGTTCTTGTGGAATTTGACAAATGATATTTGGAAGCCCTTAGAGGGCTATGGTGAAAAAGGAAATATCTCCAGTTAAAAACTGGAAAGAAGGTCTCTCAGATACTGCTTTGTGTTCTGTTAATTCATCTCACAGAGTTACAGCTTTCCCCTCAAGAAGTATTTTGCTAAGAAGGTTTTTGTGGAATATGCAAGTGATATTTGGAAGCCCATAGAGGGCTATGGTGTAAAAGCAAATATCTTCCCTTAAAAACTGGAAAGAAACTTTCTGAGAAACTGCTTTGTGATCTGTTAATTCATCTCACAGAGTTACAGCTTTCCCCTCAAGGAGCTTTTCGCTAAGACTGTTCTTTTGGAATTTGCAAAGTGACATTTGGAAGCCCACAGAGGGCTACGGTGAAAAAGGAAATATCTTCCGTTAAAAACTGGAAAGAAGCTTTCTGAGAAACTGCTTTGGGTTCTGTTAAGTCATCTCACAGAGTTACAGCTTTCCCCTCAAGAAGACTTTCGTTAGACTGTTCTTGTTAAATTTGGAAAGGGATATTTGGAAGCCCAAAGAGGGCTATGGTGAAAAAGATATTTGGAAGCCCTTAGAGGGCTATGATGAAAACGAAATATCTTCCATTAAAAACTGGAAAGCAGCTATCTGAGAAACTACTTTGTGTCCTGTTAATTCATCTCACAGTGTTACAGCTTTACCCTCAGGAAGCCTTTCGCTAAGACTGCTCTTGTGTAATTTGCAAAGTGAAATTTGGAAGCCCATAGAAGGCTATGGTGAAAAAGGAAATATATTCTGTTAAAAACTGGAAAGAAGATTTCTGAGAAACTGATTTGGGTTCTGCTAATTCATCTCCCAGATTTACAGCTTTCCTCTAAAGAAGCCTTTCACTAAGATTGTTCTTGTGTAATTTGCAAAGTGCTATTTGGAAGCCCATAGAGGGCTATGGTGAAAAAGGAGATATCTTCCATTAAAAAATGGAAAGAAGCTTTCTGAGAAACCGCTTTGTGTTCTGTTAATTCATCTCACACAGTTACAGCCTTCCCTTCAAGAAGCTTTTCGCTAAGACGATTCTTGTGGAATTTTCAAAGTGATATTTGGAAGCCCTTAGAGGGCTATGATGAAAAACGAAATATCTTCCATTAAAAACTGGAAAGCAGCTATCTGAGAAACTACTTTGTGTCCTGTTAATTCATCTCACAGTGTTACAGCTTTACCCTCAGGAAGCCTTTCGCTAAGACTGCTCTTGTGGAATTTGCAAAGTGATATTTGGAAGCCCATAGAGGGCTTGGTGAAAAAGGAAATATCCTAAGATAAAAACTGGAAAGAAGCTTTCTGAGAAACTGCGTTGTGCTCTATTAATTCATCTCACAGTGTTACAGCCTTCCCCTCAAGAAGCCTTTCGCCAAGATGGTTCTTGTGGAATTTGCAAAGTGATATTTGGAAGCCCTTAGAGGGCTATGGTGAAAAACGAAATATCTTCCGTTAAAAACTGGAAAGCAGCTATCTGAGAAACTACTTTGTGTTCTGTTAATTTATCTCACAGAGTTACAGCTTTTCCCTCAGGAAGCCTTTCGCTAGGACGGTTCTTGGATATTTGCAAAGTGATATTTGGAAGCCAATAGAAGGCTATGGTGAAAAAGGAAATATCTTCAGTTCAAAACTGGGAGGAAGCTTTCTGAGAAACTACTTTGTGTTCTGTTAATTCATCCCACAGTGATACAGCTTTCCTCTCAAGAAACCTTTCACTAAGACTGTTCTTGTGGAATTTGCAAAGTGATATTTTGAAGCCCATAGAGGGCTATTGTGAAACAGGAAATAAATTGCGTTAAACATCCGAAAGAAGCTTTTTGAGAATCTGCTTTGTGTTCTGTTATTTCATCTTACAGAGTTACAGCTTTCTCCTCAAGAAGCCTTTCTCTAAGACTGTTCTTGTGGAATTTGCAAAGTGATATTTGGAAGCCCATAGAGGGCTATGGCGTAAAAGGAAACATCTTCCATTAAAAATTGGAAAGAAGCTTTCTGAGAAACTGCTTTGAGTTCTGGTAATTCATCTCACAGAGTTACAGCTTTCCTCCAAGAAGTCTTTCGCTAAGACTGTTGTTGTGGAATTTGCAAAGTGATATTTGGAAGCCCATAGATGTCTATGGTGAAAAAGGAAATATGTTCCTTAAAAACTGGAAAGAAGATTTCTGAGAAACTGCTGTGTGTTCTGTTAATTCATCTCACAGAGTTAGAGGTTTCCCCTCAACAAGCCTTTCGCTAAGATTGTTCTTGTGCAATTTACAAAGTGATATTTGGAAGCCCATAGAGGGCTATTTTGGAAAAGGAAATATTTACCGTTAAAAACTGGAAAGAAGCTTTCTGAGAAACTGCTTTGTGTTCTGTTAATTCCTCTCAAAGAGTTACAGCTTTCCCCTCAAGAAGCCTTTCGCTAATACTGTTCTTGTGTAATTTGCAAAGTGATATTTGGAAGCCCTTAGAGGTCTATGGTGAAAAAGGAAATATCTTCAGTTAAAAAATGGGAAGAAGCTTACTGAGAAACTGATTTGTGCTCTGTAAATTCATCCCACAGTGTTACAGCTTTCCCCTCAAGAAACCTTTCACTAAGACTGTTCTTGTGGAATTTGCAAAGTGATATTTTGAAGCACATAGAGGGCTATTGTGAAACAGGAATTATCTTCCATTAAACATCCGAAAGAAGCTTTTGAGAAACTGTTTTGTGTTCTGTTAATTCATCTTACGGAGATACACCTTTCTCCTCAAGAATCCTTTTGCTAAGACTGTTCTTGTGGAATTTGCAAAGTGATATTTGGAAGCCCATAGAGGGTTATGGAGTAAAGGAAATAACTTCCTTAAAAAGGAAAGAAGCTTGAGCATCTGCTTTGTGTTCTGTTAATTCATCTCACAGAGTTACAGCTTTCCTCAAGAAGCCTTTCGATAATACTGTTCTTGTGGAATTTGCAAAGTGATATTTGGAAGCCCATAGAGGGCTATGGTGAAAAGGAAATATCTTCAGTTAAAAACTGGGAAGAAATTTCTGAGAAACTGCTTTGTGTTCTGTAAGTTCATCCCACAGTGTTACAGCTTTCCTCAAGAAACCTTTCACTAAGACTGTTCTTGTGGAATTTGCAAAGTGATATTTTGAAGCCATAGAGGGCTATTGTGAAACAGGAAATATCTTCCGTTAAACATCCGAAAGAAGCTTTTGAGAAACTGCTTTGTGTTCTGTTATTTCATCTTACAGAGTTACAGCTTTCTCCTCAAGAAGCCTTTCTCTAAGACTGTTCTTGTGGAATTTGCAAAGTGATATTTGGAAGCCCATAGAGGGCTAGCGAAAAGGAAACATCTTCCATTAAAATTGGAAAGAAGCTTTCTGAGAAACTGCTTTGAGTTCTGGTAATTCATCTCACAGAGTTACAGCTTTCCTCCAAGAAGTCTTTCGCTAAGACTGTTCTTGTGGAATTTGCAAAGTGATATTTGGAAGCCCATAGAGGGCTATGGTGAAAAAGGAAATATCTTCAGTTAAAAACTGGAAAGAAGCTTTCTGAGAAACTGCTTTGTGTTCTGTTAATTCATCTCACAGAGTTAGAGGTTTCCCTCAAGAAGCCTTTCGCTAAGATTGTTCTTGTGGAATATGCAAGTGATATTTGGAAGCCCATAGAGGGCTATTTTGGAAAAGGAAATATTTACCGTTAAAACTGGAAAGAAACTTTCTGAGAAACTGCTTTGTGTTCTGTTAATTCCTCTCAAAGAGTTACAGCTTTCCTCAAGAAGCCTTTCGCTAAGACTGTTCTTGTGGAATTTGCAAAGTGATATTTGGAAGCCCTTAGAGGTCTATGGTGAAAAAGGAAATATCTTCCATTAAAATTGGAAAGAAGCTTTCTGAGAAACTGTTTTGTGTTCTGTTAATTCATCTCACACAGTTACAGCTTTCCTCAAGAAACCTTTCGCAAAGACTGTCTTGTGGAATCTGCAAAGTGAAATATGGAAGCCCTTAGAGGGCTATGGTGAAAAAGGAAATATCTTTCATTAAAAATTGGAAAGAAGATTTCTGAGAAACTGCTTTGTGTTCTGTTAATTCATGTCACAGAGTTACAAGTTTCCCGTCAGGAAGCCTTTCACTAAGACTGTTCTTATGGAATTTACAAAGTGTTAATTGGAAGCCCATAGAGGACTATGGTGAAAAAGGAAACATTTACCGTTAAAAACTGGAAAGAAGTTTTCTTAGAAACTGCTTTGTGTTCTGTTAATTTCTCTCACACAGTTACAGCTTTCCCCTCAAGAAGCCTTTCGCTAAGACTGTTCTTGAGGAATATGCAAACTGATATTTGGAAGCCCTTAGGGGCTATGGTGGAAAACGAAATATCTTCCGTTAAAAACTGGAAAGAAGCTTTCTGAGAAACTGCTTTGTGTTCTGTTAATTCATCTCACAGAGTTACAACTTTCCCCTCAAGAAGCCTTTCACTAAGACTGTTCTTGTGGAATATGCAAGTGATATTTGGAAGCCCATAGAGGGTTATGGAGTAAAGGAAACATCTTCCGTTAAAACTGGAAAGAAGCTTTCTGAGAAACTGCTTTGTGTTCTGTTAATTCATCTCACAGAGTTACAGCTTTCCCCTCAAGAAGACTTTCACTGAGACTGTTCTTGTGGAATTTGCAAAGTGATATTTGGAAGCCCTTAGAGGGCTATGGTGAAAAAGGGAATATCTTCCGTTAAACACTGGAAAGAAACTTTCTGAGAAACTGCTTTGTGTTCTGTTAATTCATCTCACCGAGTTACAGCTTTCCCCTCAGGAAGCATTTCGCTTAGACTGTTCTTGAGGAATTTGGAAAGGGATATTTGGAAGACCATACAGGGCTATGGTGAAAAGGAAATATTTACCGTTAAAACTGGAAAGAAACTTTCTGAGAAACTGCTTTGTGTTCTGTTAATTCCTCTCAAAGAGTTACAGCTTTCCTCAAGAAGCCTTTCGCTAAGACTGTTCTTGTGGAATTTGCAAAGTGATATTTGGAAGCCCTTAGAGGTCTATGGTGAAAAGGAAATATCTTCCATTAAAAATGGAAAGAAGCTTTCTGAGAAACTGTTTTGTGTTCTGTTAATTCATCTCACACAGTTACAGCTTTCCTCAAGAAACCTTTCACTAAGACTGTTCTTGTGGAATTTGCAAAGTGATATTTGGAAGCCCATAGAGGGCTATGGTGAAAAAGGAAATATCTTCCGTTAAACACTGGAAAGAAGCTTTCTGAGAAACTGTTTTGTGTTCTGTTAATTCATCTTACGGAGATACACCTTTCTCCTCAAGAATCCTTTCGCTAAGACTGTTCTTGTGGAATTTGCAAAGTGATATTTGGAAGCCCATAGAGGGTTATGGAGTAAAGGAAACATCTTCCGTTAAAACTGGAAAGAAGCTTTCTGAGAAACTGCTTTGAGTTCTGTTAATTCATCTCACAGAGTTACAGCTTTCCTTCAAGAAGCTTTTCGCTAAGACTGTTCTTGAGGAATATGCAAACTGATATTTGGAAGCCCTTAGAGGGCTATGGTAAAAAACAAATATCTTCCGTAAAAAACTGAAAAGAACCTTTATGACAAACTGTATTGTGCTCTATTATTTCATCTCGCAGAGTTACAGCTTTCTCCTCAGGAAGCCTTTCGCTAAGACTGTTCTTGTGGAATTTGCAAAGTCATATTTGGAAGCCCTTAGAGGGCTCTGGTGAAAAAGATAATATCTTCCGTTAAAATCTGGAAAGAAGCTTTCTGAGAAACTGCTTAGTGTTCTGTTAGTTCATCTCAGAGAGTTACAGCTTTCCCCTTAAGAAGCCTTTCGCAAAGACTGTCTTGTGGAATCTGCAAAGTGAAATATGGAAGCCCTTAGAGGGCTATGGTGAAAAAGGAAATATCTTTCGTTAAAACTTGGAAAGAAGATTTCTGAGAAACTGCTTTGTGTTCTGTTAATTCATGTCACAGAGTTACAAGTTTCCGTCAGGAAGCCTTTCACTAAGACTGTTCTTATGGAATTTACAAAGTGTTAATTGGAAGCCCATAGAGGACTATGGTGAAAAAGGAAACATTTACCGTTAAAACTGGAAAGAAGTTTTCTTAGAAACTGCTTTGTGTTCTGTTAATTTCTCTCACACAGTTACAGCTTTCCTCAAGAAGCCTTTCGCTAAGACTGTTCTTGTGGAATTTGACAAATGATATTTGGAAGCCCTTAGAGGGCTATGATGAAAACGAAATATCTTCCATTAAAAACTGGAAAGCAGCTATCTGAGAAACTACTTTGTGTCCTGTTAATTCATCTCACAGTGTTACAGCTTTACCCTCAGGAAGCCTTTCGCTAAGACTGCTCTTGTGGAATTTGCAAAGTGATATTTGGAAGCCCATAGAGGGCTTGGTGAAAAAGGAAATATCCTAAGATAAAACTGGAAAGAAGCTTTCTGAGAAACTGCGTTGTGCTCTATTAATTCATCTCACAGTGTTACAGCCTTCCTCAAGAAGCCTTTCGCCAAGATGGTTCTTGTGGAATTTGCAAAGTGATATTTGGAAGCCCTTAGAGGGCTATGGTGAAAAAGAAATATCTTCCGTTAAAACTGGAAAGCAGCTATCTGAGAAACTACTTTGTGTTCTGTTAATTTATCTCACAGAGTTACAGCTTTCCCCTCAGGAAGCCTTTCGCTAGACGTTCTTGGATATTTGCAAAGTGATATTTGGAAGCCAATAGAAGGCTATGGTGAAAAGGAAATATCTTCAGTTCAAAACTGGGAGGAAGCTTTCTGAGAAACTACTTTGTGTTCTGTTAATTCATCCCACAGTGATACAGCTTTCTCTCAAGAAACCTTTCACTAAGACTGTTCTTGTGGAATTTGCAAAGTGATATTTTGAAGCCCATAGAGGGCTATTGTGAAACAGGAAATAAATTAGTTAAACATCCGAAAGAAGCTTTTTGAGAATCTGCTTTGTGTTCTGTTATTTCATCTTACAGAGTTACAGCTTTCTCCTCAAGAAGCCTTTCTAAGACTGTTCTTGTGGAATTTGCAAAGTGATATTTGGAAGCCCATAGAGGGCTATGGTGAGGAAACATCTTCCATTAAAATTGGAAAGAAGCTTTCTGAGAAACTGCTTTGAGTTCTGGTAATTCATCTCACAGAGTTACAGCTTTCCTCCAAGAAGTCTTTCGCTAAGACTGTTGTTGTGGAATTTGCAAAGTGATATTTTGAAGCCCATAGATGTCTATGGTGAAAAGGAAATATGTTCCTTAAAAACTGGAAAGAAGATTTCTGAGAAACTGCTGTGTGTTCTGTTAATTCATCTCACAGAGTTAGAGGTTTCCTCAACAAGCCTTTTCGCTAAGATTGTTCTTGTGCAATTTACAAAGTGATATTTGGAAGCCCATAGAGGGCTATTTTGGAAAAGGAAATATTTACCGTTAAAACTGGAAAGAAGCTTTCTGAGAAACTGCTTTGTGTTCTGTTAATTCCTCTCAAAGAGTTACAGCTTTCCTCAAGAAGCCTTTCGCTAATACTGTTCTTGTGTAATTTGCAAAGTGATATTTGGAAGCCCTTAGAGGTCTATGGTGAAAAAGGAAATATCTTCAGTTAAAAAATGGGAAGAAGCTTACTGAGAAACTGATTTGTGCTCTGTAAATTCATCCCACAGTGTTACAGCTTTCCCCTCAAGAAACCTTTCACTAAGACTGTTCTTGTGGAATTTGCAAAGTGATATTTTGAAGCACATAGAGGGCTATTGTGAAACAGGAATTATCTTCCATTAAACATCCGAAAGAAGCTTTTTGAGAAACTGTTTTGTGTTCTGTTAATTCATCTTACGGAGATACACCTTTCTCCTCAAGAATCCTTTTGCTAAGACTGTTCTTGTGGAATTTGCAAAGTGATATTTGGAAGCCCATAGAGGGTTATGGAGTAAAAGGAAACATCTTCCGTTAAAAACTGGAAAGAAGCTTTCTGAGAAACTGCTTTGAGTTCTGTTAATTCATCTCACAGAGTTACAGCTTTCCCCTCAAGAAGCCTTTCGCTAAGACTGTTCTTGAGGAATTTGCAAGCTGATATTTGGAAGCCCTTAGAGGGCTATGGTAAAAAACAAATATCTTTCGTAAAAAACTGAAAAGAACCTTTATGACAAACTGTATTGTGCTCTATTATTTCATCTCGCAGAGTTACAGCCTTCCTCAAGAAGCCTTTCGCCAAGATGGTTCTTGTGGAATTTGCAAAGTGATATTTGGAAGCCCTTAGAGGGCTATGGTGAAAAAGAAATATCTTCCGTTAAAACTGGAAAGAAGTTTTCTTAGAAACTGCTTTGTGTTCTGTTAATTTCTCACACAGTTACAGCTTTCCTCAAGAAGCCTTTCGCTAAGACTGTTCTTGAGGAATATGCAAACTGATATTTGGAAGCCCTTAGGGGCTATGGTGGAAAACGAAATATCTTCCGTTAAAACTGGAAAGAAGATTTCTGAGAAACTGCTTTGTGTTCTGTTAATTCATGTCACAGAGTTACAAGTTTCCGTCAGGAAGCCTTTCACTAAGACTGTTCTTATGGAATTTACAAAGTGTTAATTGGAAGCCCATAGAGGACTATGGTGAAAAGGAAACATTTACCGTTAAAAACTGGAAAGAAGTTTTCTTAGAAACTGCTTTGTGTTCTGTTAATTTCTCTCACACAGTTACAGCTTTCCCCTCAAGAAGCCTTTCGCTAAGACTGTTCTTGAGGAATATGCAAACTGATATTTGGAAGCCCTTAGAGGGCTATGGTGAAAACGAAATATCTTCCGTTAAAACTGAAAGAAGCTTTCTGAGAAACTGCTTTGTGTTCTGTTAATTCATCTCACAGAGTTACAACTTTCCCCTCAAGAAGCCTTTCACTGAGACTGTTCTTGTGGAATTGGGAAAGGGTTATTTGGAAGCCCATACAGGGCTATGGTGAAAAAAATATATTCTAAGATAAAAATGGTAAAGAAGCTTTCTGAGAAACTGTTTTATGTTCTGTTAATTAATCTCACGGAATTAGAGCTTTACCCTCAGGAAACCTTTCGCTTAGACTGTTCTTGTGGAATTTGAAAGGGATATTTGGAATCCCATACAGGGATATGTTGAAAAAGGAAATATTCTAAGATAGAAACGGAAAAGAAGCTTTCTGACAAACTGCTTTGTGTTCTGTTAATTCATCTCACAGAGTTACAGCTTTCCCCTCAAGAAGCCTTTCGCTAAGACTGTTCTTGTGGAATTTGCAAAGTGATATTTGGAAGCCCCTAGAGGGCTATGGTGAAAAAGGAAATATCCCAAAATAAAAACTGAAAGGAAGCTTTCTGAGAAACTGCTTTGTGTTCTCTTAATTCATCTCATAGTGTTACAGATTCCTCCTCTAGAAGCCTTTCGCTAAGACTGTTCTTGTGGAATTTGCAAAGTGAAATTTGGAAGCCCGTAGAGGGCTACGGTGAAAAAGTAAATATCTTCCGTTAAAAACAGGAAAGAAGTTTTCTGAAAAACTGCTCTGTGTTCTGTTAATTCATCTCACAGAGTTACAGCTCTCCCCTCAAAAGGCCTTTCGCTAAGAGTGTTCCTGTGGAATTTGCAAAGTGATATTTGGAAGCCCATAGAGTGCTACGGTATAAAAAGAATTATCTTCCGCTAAAAACTGGAAAGAAGCTTTCTGAGAAACTGCTCTGTGTTCTGTTAATTCATCTCAAAGAGTTACAGCTTTCCTATCAAGAAGCCTTGCGCTAAGACTGTTCTTGTGGAATTTGCAAAGAGATATTTGGAAGCCCTTAGAAGGCTATGGTGAAAAAGGAAATATCCTAAAATAAAAACTGAGAAGAAGCTTTATGAGAAAATGCTTTGTCTTCTGTTAATTCATCATTCAGTGTTACAGCTTTCTTCTCAAGAATCCTTTCGCTAAGACTGTTCTTCTGTAATTTGCAAAGTGATATTTGGAAGCCCTTAGAGGTCTATGGTGAAAAAGAAAGTAATCTAAGACAAAACTGGAAAGAAGCTTGAGAAACTGCTTTGTGTTCCGTTAATTCATCACACAGAGTTACAGTTTTCCACTCTAGAAGCCTTCGCTAAGACAGTTCTCGTGAAATTTCAAAGTGAAATTTGGAAGCCCATACAGGGCTATGGTGAAAAAGGAAATATCTTCCATTAAAAACTGGAAAGAAGATTTCTGAGAAACTGCTTTGGGTTCTGTTAATTCTTCTCACAGAGTTACAGCTTTAGCCTCAAAAATCCTTTCGCTAAGACTGTTCTTGTGGAATTTGCAAAGTGAAATTTGGAAGTCCGTAGAGGGCTACGGTGAAAAAGTAAATATCTTCCGTTAAAACTGGAAAGAAGTTTTCTGAAAAACTGCTCTGTGTTCTGTTAATTCATCTGACAGAGTTACAGCTCTCCCTCAAAAGGCCTTTCGCTAAGACTGTTCTTGTGGAATTTGCAAAGTGATATTTGGAAGCCCATAGAGTGCTACGGTATAAAAAGAATTATCTTCCGCTAAAACGGAAAAGAAGTTTTCTGAAAAACTGCTCTGTGTTCTGTTAATTCATCTCAAAGAGTTACAGCTTTCCTATCAAGAAGCCTTGCGCTAAGACTGTTCTTGTGGAATTTGCAAAGAGATATTTGGAAGCCCTTAGAAGGCTATGGTGAAAAAGGAAATATCCTAAAATAAAAACTGAGAAGAAGCTTTATGAGAAAATGCTTTGTCTTCTGTTAATTCATCATTCAGTGTTACAGCTTTCTTCTCAAGAATCCTTTCGCTAAGACTGTTCTTCTGTAATTTGCAAAGTGATATTTGGAAGCCCTTAGAGGTCTATGGTGAAAAAGAAAGTAATCTAAGACAAAAACTGGAAAGAAGCTTTCTGAGAAACTGCTTTGTGTTCCGTTAATTCATCACACAGAGTTACAGTTTTCCACTCTAGAAGCCTTTCGCTAAGACAGTTCTCGTGAAATTTCCAAAGTGAAATTTGGAAGCCCATACAGGGCTACGGTGAAAAAGTAAATATCTTCCATTAAAAACTGGAAAGAAGTTTTCTGAGAAACTGCTTTGGGTTCTGTTAATTCTTCTCACAGAGTTACAGCTTTAGCCTCAAAAATCCTTTCGCTAAGACTGTTCTTGTGGAATTTGCAAAGTGAAATTTGGAAGTCCGTAGAGGGCTACGGTGAAAAAGTAAATATCTTCCGTTAAAAACTGGAAAGAAGTTTTCTGAAAAACTGCTCTGTGTTCTGTTAATTCATCTGACAGAGTTACAGCTCTCCCCTCAAAAGGCCTTTCGCTAAGACTGTTCTTGTGGAATTTGCAAAGTGATATTTGGAAGCCCATAGAGTGCTACGGTATAAAAAGAATTATCTTCCGCTAAAAACGGAAAAGAAGCTTTCTGAGGAACTGCTTTGTGTTCTGTTAATTCATCTCAAAGAGTTACAGCTTTCCTATCAGGAAGCCTTGCGCTAAGACTGTTCTTGTGGAATTTGCAAAGAGATATTTGGAAGCCCATAGAAGGCTATGGTGAAAAAGGAAATATCCTAAAATAAAAACTGAGAAGAAGCTTTATGAGAAAATGCTTTGCCTTCTGTTAATTCATCATTCAGTGTTACAGCTTTCTTCTCAAGAATCCTTTCGCTAAGACTGTTCTTCTGTAATTTGCAAAGTGATATTTGGAAGCCCTTAGAGGGCTATGGTGAAAAAGAAAGTAATCTAAGACAAAAACTGGAAAGAAGCTTTCTGAGAAACTGCTTTGTGTTCCGTTAATTCATCACACAGAGTTACAGTTTTCCACTCTAGAAGCCTTTCGCTAAGACTGTTCTCGTGAAATTTCCAAAGTGAAATTTGGAAGCCCATACAGGGCTACAGTGAAAAAGTAAATATCTTCCGTTAAAAACTGGAAAGAAGTTTTCTGAGAAACTGCTTTGGGTTCTGTTAATTCTTCTCACAGAGTTACAGCTTTAGCCTCAAATATCCTTTCGCTAAGACTGTTCTTGTGGAATTTGCAAAGTGATATTTGGAAGCCCATAGAGGGCTATGGTAAAAAAAGAAATATCTTCCGTTAAAAACTGGAAAGAAGCTTTCTGAGAAATTGCTTTGTGTTCTGTTAATTCATCTCACAGAGTTACAGCTTTCCCCTAAAGAATCCTTTCGTAAGACTGTTCTTGTGGAATTTGGAAAGTGATATTTGGAAGTCCATGGAGGGCTATGGAAAAAAAGTAAATATCTTCCGTTAAAACTGGAAAGAAGTTTTCTGAGAAACTGCTTTGGGTTCTGTTAATTCTTCTCACAGAGTTACAGCTTTAGCCTCAAATATCCTTTCGCTAAGACTGTTCTTGTGGAATTTGCAAAGTGATATTTGGAAGCCCATAGAGGGCTATGGTAAAAAAAGAAATATCTTCCGTTAAAAACTGGAAAGAAGCTTTCTGAGAAATTGCTTTGTGTTCTGTTAATTCATCTCACAGAGTTACAGCTTTCCCCTAAAGAATCCTTTCGTAAGACTGTTCTTGTGGAATTTGGAAAATGATATTTGGAAGTCCATGGAGGGCTATGGAAAAAAAGGAAATATCTACAATTAAAAACTGGAAAGAAGCTTTCTGAGAGACTGCTTTGTGTTCTGTTAATTCATCTCACAGAGTTACAGCTTTCCTATCAAGAAGCCTTTCGCTAAGACTGTTCTTGTGGAATTTGCAGAGCGATATTTGGAAACCCATAGAGGGCTATGGTGAAAAAGTGAGTATCCTAAGGTGAAAACTGGAAAGAAAATTTCTGAGAAACTGCTTTGTGTTCTGTTAAATCTTCTCTCAGAGTTAGAGCTTTCCCCTCTAGAAGCCTTTTGCTAAGACAGTCTTGTGGAATTTGCAAAGTGATATTTGGAAGCCCATAGAGGGCTATAGTGGAAAAGGAAATATCTTCCGTTAAAAACTGGAAAGAAGATTTCTGAGAATCTGCTTTGTGTTCTGTTAATTCATATTACAGAGTTACAGCTTTCCCCTCAAGAAGCCTTTCGCTAAGACTGTTCTTGTGGAATTTTCAAAGTGATATTTGGAAGCCCTTAGAGGGCTATGGTGAAAAAGGAAATATCCTAAAATAAAAACTGAAAAGAATCTTTCTGAGAATCTGCTTTGTGTTCTGTTAATTCATATTACAGAGTTACAGGTTTCCGCTCAGCAAGCCTTTCACTAAGACTGTTCTTGTGGAATTTACAAAGTGATATTTGGAAGCCCATAGAGGGCTATTTTGAAAAAGGAAACATTTACCGTTAAAAACTGGAAAGAAGCTTTCTAAGAAACTGCTTTGTGTTCTGTTAATTCCTCTCACAGACTTACAGCTTTCCCCTCAAGAAGCCTTTCACTAATACTGTTCTTGTGGAATTTGCAAACTGATATTTGGAAGCCCTTAGAGGGCAATGGTTTAAAACGAAATATCTTCCGTTAAAAACTGGAAAGAATATTTCTGAGAAACTGTTTTGTGTTCTTTTAATTCATCTCACGGAGTTACAGCTTTCCCGTCAAGAACCCTTTCTCTTAGAATGTTCTTGTGAAATTTGGAAAGGGATATTTGATAGCCCATACAGGGATATGTTGAAAAAGGAAATATTCTAAGATAAAAACGGAAAAGAAGCTTTCTGAGGAACTGCTTTGTGTTCTGTTAATTCATCTCACAGAGTTACAGCTTTCCCCTCAAGAAGCCTTTCGCTAAGACTGTTCTTGTGGAAATTGCAAAGTGATATTTGGAAGCCCTTAGGGGACTATGGTGTAAAAGGAAATGTCATAAGATAAAAACCGAAAAGAGGCTTTCTGTGAAACTGCTTTGTGTTCTGTTAATTCATCTCCCAGAGTTACAGCTTTCCCTCAAAAAGCGTTTCACAATTACTGTTCTTGTGGAATTTGCAAAGTTATATTTTGAAGCCCATAGAGAGCTATGGTGAAAAAGGAAATATCTTCCGTTAAAAACTGAAAAGAAGCTTTCTGATAAAATGCTTTGTGTTCTGTTAATTCATCTCCCAGTGTTACAGCTTTCCCCTCAAAAAGACTTTCGCTATTACTGTTCTTGTGGAATTTGCAAAGTGATATTTGGAAGCTCATAGAGAGCTAAGTTGGAAAAGGAAATATCTTCCGTTAAGAACTGGAAAGCAGCTTTCTGATAAACTGCTTTGTGTTCTGTTAATTCATCTCACAGAGTTACAGCTTTCCCCTTAAGAAGCCTTTCGCTAAGACTGTTGTTGTGGAGTTTGCAAAGTGATATTTGGAAGCCCATAGAGGGCTATGGTGAAAAAGGAAATGCCTTCCATTAAAATGGGAAAAAGATTTCTGAGAAACTGCTTTGTGTTCTTTAATTTATCTCACAGAGTTACAGCCTTCCCCTCAAGAAGTCATTCACTACGACTTTTCTTGTGGAATTTGCAAAGTGATATTTGGAAGCCCATAGAAATCTATGGTGAAAAAGGAAATATCTTCTGTTAAAAGCTGGAAAGAAGCTTTCTGTAAAACTGCTTTGTGTTCTATTAATTCATCTCACAGAGATACAGCTTTCCCCTCAAGAAGCCTTTCGCTAAGACTCTTCTTGTGGAATTTGCAAAGTGATATTTGGAAGCCCGTAGAGGGCTATGGTGAAAAAGGAAATATCTTCCGTTGAAAACTGGAAAGAAACTTCCTGAGAAACTGCTTTATGTTCTGTTAATTCATCTCACAGAGTTACAGCTTTCCCCTCAAGAATAATTTCACTAGGACTGTTCTTGTGGAATGTGCAAAGTGATATTTGGAAGCCCATAGAGGGCTATTGTGAAAAAGGAATTATCTTCCGTTAAAAACTGGAAAGAAGCTTTCTGAGAAACTGCTTTGTGTTCTGTTAATTCATCTCACAGAGTTACAGCTTTCCCCTCAAGAAGCCTTTCGCTAAGACTGTTCTTGTGGAATTTGCAATGTGATATTTGGAACCCATTAGAGGGCTACGGTGAAAAAGCAAATACCTTCCGTTAAAAACTGGAAAGAAGCTTCCTGAGAAACCGCTTTGTGTTCTCTTCATTCCTCTCACAGAGTTACAGCTTTGCCTTCTAGAAGCCGTTTGCTAAGACTGTTTTTGTGGAATTTGCAAAGTGATATTTGGACGCCCCTAGAGGGCTATGGTGAAAAAGGAAATATCTTTTCTTAAAACTGTCAAGAAGCTTTCTGAGAAACTGCTTTGTGTTCTGCTAATACATCTCACAGAGTTATAGCTTTCCCTGAAGAAGTCTTTCGCTAAGACTGTTCTTGCAGAATTTGCAAATGATATTTGGAAGCCCATAGAGGGCTATGGTGCAAAAGGAATTATCTTCCGTTAAAAACTGGAAAGAAGCTTTCTGAGAAACTGCTTTGTGTTCTGTTAATTCATCTCACAGAGTTACAGCTTTCCTCAAGAAGCCTTTCGCTAAGACTGTTCTTGTGGAATTTGCAATGTGATATTTGGAACCCATTAGAGGGCTACGGTGAAAAAGCAAATACCTTCCGTTAAAAACTGGAAAGAAGCTTCCTGAGAAACCGCTTTGTGTTCTCTTCATTCCTCTCACAGAGTTACAGCTTTGCCTTCTAGAAGCCGTTTGCTAAGACTGTTTTTGTGGAATTTGCAAAGTGATATTTGGACGCCCCTAGAGGGCTATGGTGAAAAAGGAAATATCTTTTCTTAAAAACTGTCAAGAAGCTTTCTGAGAAACTGCTTTGTGTTCTGCTAATACATCTCACAGAGTTATAGCTTTCCCCTGAAGAAGTCTTTCGCTAAGACTGTTCTTGCAGAATTTGCAAAATGATATTTGGAAGCCCATAGAGGGCTATGGTGCAAAAGGAAATATCTTCCATTAAAAACTGGAAAGAAGCTTTCTGAGAATCTGCTTTGTGTTCTGTTAATTCATCTCACAGAGTTATAGCTTTCCCCTCAAGAATACTTTCGCTAAGACTCTTCTTGTGGAATTTGCAAACTGATATTTGGATGCCCTTAGAGGGCTATGGTGAAAAAGGAAATATCTTCCGTTAAAAACTGGAAAGAAACGTTCTGAGAAACAGCTTTGTATTCTGTTAATTCAGCTCACAGAATTACAGCTTTTCACTCAAGAAGTCTTTCGTTAAGGCTGTTGTTGTGGAATTTGCAAAGTGATATTTGGAAGCCCAAAGAGGGTTATGGTGAGAAAGGAAATACCTTCTGTTAAAAACTAGAAAGAAGCTTTCTGAGAAACTGCTTTGTGTTCTGTTAATTCACTCCCAGAGTTACAGCTTTCTCCTCAAGAATCCTTTTGTTAAGTCTGTTCTTGTGGAATTTGCAAAGTGATATTTGGAAGCCCCTAGAGGCTATGTTGAAAAGGAAATATCTTCGTTAAAAACTGGAAAGAAGCTTTCTGAGAAACTGCTTTGTGTTCTGTTAATTCAGCTCACAGAATTACAGCTTTTCACTCAAGAAGTCTTTCGCTAAGACTGTTCTTGTGGAATTTGCAAAGTGATATTTGGAAGCCCAAAGAGGGTTATGGTGAGAAAGGAAATACCTTCTGTTAAAAACTAGAAAGAAGCTTTCTGAGAAACTGCTTTGTGTTCTGTTAATTCACTCCCAGAGTTACAGCTTTCTCCTCAAGAATCCTTTTGTTAAGTCTGTTCTTGTGGAATTTGCAAAGTGATATTTGGAAGCCCCTAGAGGCTATGTTGAAAAAGGAAATATCTTCGTCAAAAACTGGAAAGAAGCTTTCTGAGAAAATGCCTTGTGTTTTTTTCATTCATCTCCCATAGTTACATCTTTACCCTCAAGAAGCCTTTCGTTTAGCCTATTCTTGGGGAATTTACAGAGTGATATTTGGAAGCCCATAGTGGGCTATGTTGAAAAAGGAAATATCTTCCATTAAAAACGGGTAAGAAGCTTTCAGAGAAACTTCTTTGTGTTCTGTTAATTCATCTCACAGAGTTACAGCTTTCTTATCAAGAAGCCTTTCGCTAACACTCTTCTTGTGGAATTTGCAAAGTGATATTTGGAAGCCCTTAGAGGACTATGGTGAAAAAGGAAATATCCTAAGATAAAAACTGAAAAGAAGCTTTCAGAGAAACTGCTTTGTGTTTGGTTAAATCATCTCCCAGAGTTACAGCTCTCCTCTCAAGAAGCCTTTCGCTAAGACTGTTCTTGTGGAATTTGCAAAGTGATATTTGGAAGCCCAAAGAGGGCTATGGTGGAAAAGGAAATATCTTCCTTTAAAAACTGGAAAGACGTTTTCTGAGAAACTGTTTTGTTTTTTGTTAATTTATCTCACAGAGTGCAGCTTTCCCCTCAAGAAGCCTTTCGCTAAGACTGTTCTTGTGAAATTTGCAAAGATATTTGGAAGCCCATACAGTGCCATGGTGAAAAAGGAAATATCTCCCGTCAAAAAAGGGAAAGAAGCTTTCTCAGAAACTGCTTTGTGTTTTGTTAATTCATCTCACAGTGTTACAGCGTTCACCTCAAGAATCCTTTCGCTAAGACTGTTCTTGTGGAATTTGCAAAGTAATATTTGGAAGCCCATAGAGGGCTATGTTGAAAAAGGAAATATCTTCCGATAAAAACTGGAAAGAAGCTTTCTGAGAAACTGTTTGTGTTCTGTTAATTCATCTCACAGAGTTACAGCTTTCCCCGTAAGAAGCCTTTCTTTAGACTGTTCTTGTGGAATATGCGAAGAAATATTTGGAAGCCCATAGAGGACTAGGGTGAAAAAGAAAATATCCTAAGGTAAATACGGAAAAGAAGCTTTTGGAGAAAGTGTTTTGTGTTCCGTAATTCATTTCACAGAGTTACAGATTTCCACTCAGGAAGCCTTCCACTAAGACTGTTCTTGTCGAATTTCCATTGTGATATTTGGAACCCCTTAGATGGCTAAGGTGAAAAAGTAAATATCTTCCATTAAAAACTGGAAAGAAGCTTCCTGAGAAACCACTTTGTGTTCTGTTCATTCATCTCACAGAGTTACAGCTTTGCCTTCAAGAAGCCGTTCGCTAAGACTGTTCTTGTCGTATTTGCAAAGTGACATTTGGAAGCCCATTGATGGCTACGGTGAAAAAGGAAATATCTTTTCTTAAAAACTGTCAAGAAGACCGGAGTCAAACGGGTTTTGACCAGATCAAACCAGGCCAGACCGGCTCAAGCCGATTTTGACCGGCTCAAACCGGGCCAGAGAGTCTCAAACCGGGTCAAACAGGATCAGACCGGCTGAAACCTGTTTTGACCAGCTCAAACCAGACTCAAACTGTTTTGACCAGCTCAAACCGCATTCTAACTGGTCCAAACTGTCTCAAACCGGTTTTGACGGGATCAAACCGGACTGAAACCGGACTAGACCTGCTCAAACCAGTTTTGACCAGCTCGAACACGACCAGACTGCCTCAAACCGGACTGAATCCTGCTTTTACCGCCTCAAACCGGACTCAAATCCGAGCAGACCGGCACAAACATGTTTTGACCGGCTCCAACCGGATCAAACTGCACCAGACCGGCTCTTAGACTGGCTGAAACCGGTTTCAACCATCTCATTACGGACCAGACCTGGTCTACCAGGTTTTGAATGGCTCAAACCGGACTCAAACCGGACCAGATCGGCTAAAAGCAGTTTGAACCAGCTCAAAACAGACTAGACCGGCTCAAACCGGATCAAACCGGACCAGAACGGCTCAAACCATTTTTGACTGGCTCAAACCAGAGTCAAACGGGATTTGACCAGATCAAACCAGGCCAGACCGGCTCAAACCGGTTTTGACCGGCTGAAACCGGACTCAAACTGGACCAGACCGGCTCAAACCTGTTTGACTGGCTCAAACCGGACTCAAACCGGACCAGACCGGCTCAAACCGGTTTTGACCAGCTGAAACCGGACTCAAACCGGACTAGACGGGCTCAAACCGGTTTTGAACGGCTCAAACCAGACTCAAACAGGAACAGACCGTCTCATACAGGAACAGACCGGCTCTAACCGGTTTTGACCGGTTTAAACTGGACTCAAACCGGTTTTAACCGGATCAAACAGGACCAGACCGGCTCAAACCTGTTTTGACCGGCTCAAACCGGACCAGACCGGCTCAAACCTGTTTTGACTGGCTCAAACCGGACTCAAACCAGAGAAGACCGGCTCAAACCGGTTTTGACCAGCTGAAACCGGACTCGAAACGGACTACACCAGCTCAGACTGGTTTGAACGACTCAAACCAGACTCAAACAGGAACAGACCGCCTCAAACAGGATCAGACCGGCTCTAACCGGCTCAAACCAGACCAGACCGGCTCAAACCGGCTCAAACCGGACCAGAACATCTCAAACCGGTAATCACCAGCTCAAACCGGTCTCATACGGGTTTTGAAAGTATCAAACCAGGCCAGACCGGCTCAAACCGGTTTTGACTGGCTCAAACCGGACTCAAACAGGCCCAGACCGGTTGCAACCGGTTTTGACAGACTCAAACCCGACCAGACCGGCTCAAACCGATTTTGACCAGCTCAAACCGGGCCAGAGAGGCTCAAACCGGGTCAAATCGGACCAGACCGGCTCAAACCTGTTTTGACCAGATAGACCGGCTCAAATCGGTTTGACCATCTCAAACCGAACCAGACCGGCTCAAACCGGTTTTGACCGCTTAAACCATACTCAAACCGGTTTTAACCGGATCAAACCGCACCAGACTGGCTCAAACCATTTTATGACCAGCTCAAACCGACCAGACCGGATCAGACCATATCAATCCGACCAGACCGGCTCAAACCGTCTCAAACTGACTCCAACCGATGCGGACCAGACCGGCTCAAACCTGTTTTGACTGGCTCAAACCGGACTCAAACCAGAGAAGACCGGCTCAAACCGGTTTTGACCAGCTGAAACCGGACTCGAAACGGACTACACCAGCTCAGACTGGTTTGAACGACTCAAACCAGACTCAAACAGGAACAGACCGCCTCAAACAGGATCAGACCGGCTCTAACCGGCTCAAACCAGACCAGACCGGCTCAAACCGGCTCAAACCGGACCAGAACATCTCAAACCGGTAATCACCAGCTCAAACCGGTCTCATACGGGTTTTGAAAGTATCAAACCAGGCCAGACCGGCTCAAACCGGTTTTGACTGGCTCAAACCGGACTCAAACAGGCCCAGACCGGTTGCAACCGGTTTTGACAGACTCAAACCCGACCAGACCGGCTCAAACCGATTTTGACCAGCTCAAACCGGGCCAGAGAGGCTCAAACCGGGTCAAATCGGACCAGACCGGCTCAAACCTGTTTTGACCGTATTAGACCGGCTCAAATCGGTTTTGACCATCTCAAACCGAACCAGACCGGCTCAAACCGGTTTTGACCGGCTTAAACCATACTCAAACCGGTTTTAACCGGATCAAACCGCACCAGACTGGCTCAAACCATTTTATGACCAGCTCAAACCGGACCAGACCGGATCAGACCATATCAATCCGGACCAGACCGGCTCAAACCGTCTCAAACTGGACTCCAACCGGTACGGACCAGACCGGCTTACACCAGTATCAAACCGGACCAGACTGGCTCAAACCTGCTCAAACCGGACTCAAACCGGAATGGAGCAGAATGGCTCAAACCGGACTCACCCTGTTTTGACCGGATCAAACTGGATCAAACCACACCAGACTGGCTCAAACCTGTTTTGAACGTATTAGACGGCTCAAATCGGTTTTGACCGGCTGAAACTGAACCAGACCGGCTCACACTGGTTTTGACCGGCTCCAACCAGATTCAAACTGGTTTGAGCCGGTCTGGCCTGGTTTGATCCGGTCAAAACCCGTATGAGTCCGGTTTGAGTCGGTGAAAACCGGTTTGAGATGTTCTGGTTCGGTTTGAGCCAGTTTGAGCCGGTCTGGTCTAGTTTTAGCCGGTTTGAGCCAGTCTGATCCTGTTTGAGCCGGTCTGTTCCAGTTTGAGTCTGATTTGAGCCATTCAAAACCGGTTTCAGCCGGTCTGGTCTGATTTGAGTCCGGTTTGAGCCAGTCAAAGAAGGTTTGAGCTGGTCTGGTCTGGTTTGAGTCCAGTTTGAGACGGTCAAAACCGGTTTGAGCCGGTCTGGCATGGTTTGATCTGGTCAAAACCCGTATGACTCTGGTTTGAGCCGGTCAAAACTGGTTTGAGCCATTCTGTTCTGGTTTGATACGGCTTGAGGCAGTCTGGTCTTGTTTGAGCCAGTTCAAACCAGTTTTAGCCAGTCTGGTCTGGTTTGAGTCCGGTTGGAGCCGCTCAAAACCTGGTAGACCCGGTCTGGTCCGTAATGAGATGGTTAAAACCGGTTTGACCCAGTCCAAGAGCCGGTCTGTTGCGGTTTGATCTGGTTGAAGCCGGTCAAAATATGTTGGAGTCTGTTTTGAGGCGGTCTGGTCCGTTCCAGTTTGAGCCGGTCAAAACCGGTTTGAGCTGGTCTGGTCCGGTTTGATTCCGGTTTGAGCCAGTCAAAACAGGTTTGAGCCGGTCTGGCTGGTTTGAGTCCGGTTTGAGCCGGTCAAAACCGGTTTGAGCTGGTCTGGCCTGGTTTGATACAGTTTGAGCCGGTCCGATCAGGTTTTAGTCCGGTTTGAGCCGGTCAAAACCGGTTTCAGCCGGTCTGGTTCGGTTTGAGCCGGTCTGGTCTGGTTTGACCCTGTCGGAACCGGTTGGAACCGATGTGGGCCTGTTTGAGTCCTTTTTGAGCCAGTCAAAACAGGTTTGAGCCGGTCTGGTCCGGTTTGAGTCCGGTTTGAGCCGGTCAAAACCGGTTTGAGCCGGTCTGGCCTGGTTTGATCCGGTTTGAATTGGTCCAGTCAGGTTTTAGTCCGGTTTGAGCCGGTCAAAACCGGTTTCAGCCGGTCTGGCCTGGTTTGATCTGGTCAAAACCCGTTTGACTCTGGTTGGAGGCGGTCAAAACTGGTTTGAGTCGTTCAGCTCAGGTTTTATTCCAGTTTGAGCCGGTCAAAACCTGTTTCAGTCGGTCTGGTTCGGTTTGAGACGGTCTGGTCCAGTTTGAGTCTGTCAAAACCGGTTGAAACAGGTCTGGGCCGGTTTTAGTCCGGTTTGAGCCGGTCAAAACCGGTTTCAGCCGGTCTGGCTCGGTTTGAGCCGGTCTGGTCCGGTTTGAGCCTGTCAAAACAGATTGGAACCGGTCTGGGCCGGTTTGAGTCTGGTTTGAGCCAGTCAAAACCTGGTAGACCCGGTCTGGTCCGTAATGAGACGGTTAAAACCGGTTTGAGCCAGTCTAAGAGCCGGTCTGGTGCGGTTTCATCTGGTTGGAGCTGGTCAAAACACGTTTGAGTCCGTTTTGAGGCGGTGTGGTCCGTTCCGGTTTGAGCCGGTCAAAACCGGTTTGAGCCAGCCTGTTCTGGTTTGAGTCCTTTTTGAGCCAGGCAAAACAGGTTTGAGCTGGTCTGGACCGGTTTGAGTCTGGTTTGAGCTGGTGAAAACCGGTTTGAGCCGGTCTGGTCTGGTTTGAGCCGGTCTGGCCCGGTTTGATCTGGTCAAAACCCGTTTGACTCTGGTTTGAGCCCGTCAAAACTGGTTTGAGCCATTTTGGTCCGGTTTGATCCCGTTTGAGCCGGTCTGGTCTGGTTTGAGCTGGTCAAAACCGTTTTGAGCCGGTCTGGGCCGGTTTGAGTCTGGTTTGAGCCAGTCAAAACCTGGTAGACCCGGTCTGGTCCGTAATGAGACGGTTAAAACCGGTTTGAGCCAGTCTAAGAGCCGGTCTGGTGCGGTTTCATCTGGTTGGAGCTGGTCAAAACACGTTTGAGTCCGTTTGAGCCGGTCTGGTTTGAGCCGTTTTGGTCCGGTTTGAGCCGGTCAAAACCGGTTTGAGCCAGCCTGTTCTGGTTTGAGTCCTTTTTGAGCCAGGCAAAACAGGTTTGAGCTGGTCTGGACCGGTTTGAGTCTGGTTTGAGCTGGTGAAAACCGGTTTGAGCCGGTCTGGCCCGGTTTGATCTGGTCAAAACCCGTTTGACTCTGGTTTGAGCCCGTCAAAACTGGTTTGAGCCATTTTGGTCCGGTTTGATCCCGTTTGAGCCGGTCTGGTCTGGTTTGAGCTGGTTCAAATCGGTTTTAGCCTGTCTGGTGCGGTTTGAGTCCGGTGTGAGCCGTTGAAAACCTGGTAGACCCGGTCTGGTCCGTAATGTGACGGTTGAAACCGGTTTGAGCCAGTCTAAGAGCCAGTCTGGTGCGGTTTGATCCGGTTGGAGCTGGTCAAAACACGTTTGAGTCTGTTTTGAGCCGGTCTGGTCCATTCTGATTTGAGCCGGTCAAAACCGGTTTGAGCCAGTCTGGTCGGGTTTGAGTCCGGTTTGAGTCAGTCAAAACAGGTTTGAGCCGGTCTGGTCCGGTTTGAGTCCAGTTTGAGACGGTCAAAATCGGTTTGAGCCGGTCTGTTCCTGTTTCAGCTGGTCTGCTCCTGTTTGAGTCCGTTTTGAGGCGTTCAAAACCGGTTTGAGCCGGTATAGTCCGGTTTGAGTCCGGTTTGAGCCAGTCAAAAAATGTTTGAGCTGGTCTGGTCCAGTTTGAGTCCGGTTTGAGCATTTCAAAACCGGTTTAAGCCGGTCTAGTACGGTTTGAGTTCTGTTTCAGCCGGTCAAAACCGGTTTGAGCCGGTCTGGTCTGGTTTGAGTCTGGTTTGAGTCCGGTTTGTGCCAGTCTGGTTCAGTTTGAGCTGGTCAAAACCGGTTTGAGACCGTCTCGTCCGGTTTGAGCTGGTCAAAACTGGTTTGAGCTGGTCTAATATGGTCAAAACATGTTTGAGCCTGTCTGCTCGGATTTGAGTCTGGTTTGAGCCGGTCAAAACAGGTTTGAGCCGTTCTGGCCTGGTTTGATCCGGTTTGTGCCGGTCTGGTCAGGTTTTAGTCCGGTTTGAGCCATTCAAAACAGGTTTGAGCTGGTCTGGTCTGGTTTGAGTCCAGTTTGAGCCGGTCAAAACAGGTTTGAGCTGTTCTGGCCTGGTTTGATCTGGTTTGAGCTGGTCCGGTCAGGTTTTAGTCCGGTTTGAGCCATTCCAAACCGGTTTCAGCCGGTCTTGTTTGGTTTCAGCCGGTCTGGTCCGGTTTGAGCCTGTGAAAACCGATTGGAACTGGTCTGGGCCGATTTGAGTCAGGTTTGAGCCTGTCAAAACCGTTTTGAGCCGGTCTGGCCTGGTTTGATCTGGTCAAAACCCATATGAGTCCGGTTTGAGCCGGTGAAAACCGGTTTGAGATGTTCTGGTCCGGTTTGAGCCGGTTTGAGCCGGTCTGGTCTGGTGTGAGCCGGTTTGAGCTGATCTGTTCCTGTTTGAGCCGATCTGTTCCTGTTTGAGTCCGGTTTGAGTCGTTCAAAACCGATTTGAGCCGGTCTAGTCCGGATGAGTCCGGTTTCAGCTGTTCAAAATCGGTTTGAGCCAGTCTGTTCCGGTTTGAGTCCTTTTGGAGCCAGTCAAAACAGGTTTGAGCCGGTCTGGTCCGGTTTGAGTCCGGTTTGAGCCGGTCAAATCCGGTTTGAGCCGTTCTGGCCTGGTTTGATCTGGTCTAAACCCGTTTGACTCCGGTTTGAGCTCGTCAAAACTGGTTTGAGCCGTTTTGGTCCGGTTTGTTCCCGTTTGACCCGGTCTGGTCTGGTATGAGCCCGTTCAAACCGGTTTTAGCCTGTCTGGTCTGGTGTGAGTCGGTTTGAGCTGTTCAAAACCTGGTAGACCCGGTCTGGTCCGTAATGAGACGGTTAAAACCGGTTTGAGCCAGTCTAAGAGCCAGTCTGGTGCGGTTTGATTGGTTGGAGCAGGTCAAAACACGTTTGAGTCCGTTGTGAGCCGGGCTGGTCTGTTCCGGTTTGAGTCGGTCAAAACCGGTTTGAGCCACTCTGGTCCGGTTTGAGTCCGGTTTGAACCAGTCAAAACAGGTTTGAGCCGGTCTGGTCCGGTTTGAGTCCGGTTTGAGCCGGTCAAAATCAGTTCGAGCCGATGTGGCCTGGTTTGATCTGGTCAAATCCCGTTTGAGTCCGGTTTGAGCCTGTCAAAACCGGTTTGAGCCGGTCTGGTCCGGTTTGAGTCTGGTTTGAGTCCGGTTTGTGCCAGTCTGGTCCAGTTTGAGCCGGTCAAATCCGGTTTGAGCCCGTCTCGTCCGGTTTGAGCCGGTCAAAACCGGTTTGAGCCTATATGGTCGGGTTTGAGTCCCGTTTGAGCAGGTCAAAACCGTTTTGAGCCGGTCTGGTCCGGTTTCATCCGGTCAAAACTGGTTTGAGCCGGTCTAATATGGTCAAAACCTGTTTGAGCCGTTCTGCTAGGATTTGAGTCCGGTTTGAGGCGGTAAAAACCGGTATCCGTCCGGTGTGAGCCGGTCTCTTCCATTTCGGTTTGACTCCGGTTTAAGCCGATCAAAACTGGTTTGAGCCGCTCTGGTTCGCTTTGAGATGATCAAAACCGGTTTGAGCCGGTCTAATACGGTCAAAATAGGTTTGAGCCGGTCTGATCCGGTTTGAGTCCGGTTTGAGCCAGTCAAAACAGGTTTGAGTCGGTCTGGTTTGGGTTGAACCATTCAAAACCGGTCTGAGCCGGTCTGGCCTGGTTTGATCCGGTCAAAACCCGTATGAGTCCTGTTTGAGCCGGTGAAAACTGGTTTGAGATGTTCTGGTCCGGTTTGAGCCTGTTTGAGCCAGTCTGGTCTGGTTTGAGCGGTTTTGATCCGGTCTTTTCCTGTTTGAGCCGGTCTGTTCCTGTTTGAGTCTGGTTTGACCCGTTCAAAACCGGTTTGAGCCTGTCTAGTCCGGTTTGAGTCTGGTTTCAGCCGGCCAAAACCGGTTTGAACCGGTCTGGTCGGGTTTGAGTCCGGTTTGAGCCAGTCAAAACAGGTTTGAGCTGGTCTGGTCCGTTTTGAGTCCGGTTTGAGCTGGTCAAATCCGGTTTGAGCCGGTCTGGTCAAGTTTTAGCCGGTTTGAGCCGGTCTGTTCCTGTTTGAGCTGGTCTGTTCCAGTTTGAGTGCGATTTGAGCTGTTCAAAACCGGTTTGAGCCGGTCTGGCCCGATTTGAGTCCCGTTTGAGCCGGTCAAAAATGGTTTGAGCTGATCTGGTCTGGTTTGAGTCCGGTTTGACACGGTCAAAACCGGTTTGAGCCGGTCTCGCCTGGTTTGATCTGGTCAAAACCCGTTTGACTCTGGTTTCAGCCCGTCAAACCTGGTTTGAGCCGTTCTGGTCTGGTTTGATACGGCTTGAGGCAGTCTGGTCTCGTTTGTGCCGGTTCAAACCAGTTTTAGCCGGTCTGGTCCGGTTTGAGCCTGTCAATACCGATTGGAACCGGACTGGGCCGGTTTGAGTCCGGTTTGAGAGAGTCAAAACCGTTTTGAGCCGGTCTGGCCTGGTTTGATCTGGTCAAAACCCATATGAGTCTGGTTTGAGCCGGTGAAAACCGGTTTGAGATGTTCTGGTCTGGTTTGAGCCGGTTTGAGCCGGTCTGGTCTGGTGTGAGGCGGTTTGAGCAGGTCTGTTCCTGTTTGAGCCGGTCTGTTCCTGTTTGAGTCTGGTTTGAACCGTTCAAAACCGGTTTGAGCCGGTCTGTTCTGGTTTGAGTCCTTTTTGAGCCAGTCAAAACAGGTTTGAGCCGGTTTGTTCCAGTTTGAGTCCGATTTGAGCCATTCAAAACCGGTGTCAGCCGGTCTGGTCCGGTTTGAGTCCGGTTTGAGCCAGTCAAAAATGGTTTGAGCTGGTCTGGTCCGGTTTGAGTCCTTTTTGAGCCAGTCAAAACAGGTTTGAGCCTGTCTGGTCTGGTTTGAGTCCGGTTAGAGCCGGTCAAAAGCGGTTTGAGCCAGTCTTGCCTGGTTTGATCTGGTCAAAACACGTTTGACTCTGGTTTGAGCTGCTCAAAACTGGTTTGAGCCGTTCTGGTCCGGTTTGATACAGCTTGAGGCAGTCTGGTCTCGTTTGAGCCGGTTCAAACCAGTTTTAGCCGTTCTGGTCCGGTTTGAGTCTGGTTTGAGCCGTTCAAAACCTCGTAGACCCGGTCTGGTCCGTAATGATACGGTTAAAACCGGGTTGAGCAGGCTAAGAGCCGGTCTGGTGCAGTTTGATCCGTTTGGAGCCGGTCAAAATATGTTTGAGTCCGTTTTGAGGCGGTCTGGTCCGTTCCAGTTTGAGCCGGTCAAAACCGGTTTGAGCCGGTCTGGTCCGGTTTGAGTCTGGTTTGAGCCAGTCAAAACAGGTTTGAGCCTGTCTGGTCTGGTTTGAGTACAGTTTGAGCCGGTCAAAATTGGTTTGAGCCAGTCTGGCCTGGTTTGATATGGTCAAAACCAGTTTGAGTCCGGTTTGAGCTGGTCAAAACCGGTTTTAGATGTTCTGGTCCGGGTTGAGCCGGTTTGAGCTAGTCTGGTCTAGTTTTAGCCGGTTTGAGCCAGTCTGTTCCTGTTTGAGCCGGTCTGTTCCAGTTTGAGTCTGATTTGAGCCGTTCAAAACCGGTTTGAGCCGGTCTGGTCTGGTTTGAGTCCGGTTTGAGCCAGTCAAAAAAGGTTTGAGTTGGTCTGGTCCTGTTTGAGTCCGGTTTGAGCCTGTCAAAACCGGTTTGAACCGGTCTGGCCTGGTTTGATCTGGTCAAAACCCGTTTGACTCTGGTTGGAGGCGGTCAAAACTGGTTTGAGTCGTTCAGCTCAGGTTTTATTCCAGTTTGAGCCGGTCAAAACCTGTTTCAGTCGGTCTGGTTCGGTTTGAGACGGTCTGGTCCAGTTTGAGTCTGTCAAAACCGGTTGAAACAGGTCTGGGCCGGTTTGAGTCCGGTTTCAGACGGTCAAAACCGGTTTCAGCCGGTCAAAACAGGTTTGAGCCGGTCTGGTCCGGTTTGAGTCCGGTTTGAGCCGGTCAAAACAGGTTTGAGTCCGGTTTGAGCCGGTTTGAGCCGGTCTGTTCCAGTTTGAGCCGGTCAAAACCGGTTTGAGCCGGTCTGGTCCGGTTTGAGTCTGGTTTGAGCCAGTCAAAACAGGTTTGAGCCGGTTTGAGCTGGTCTGGTCTGGTTTGAGTCCGGTTTGAGCCGGTCAAAATTGGTTTGAGCCAGTCTGGCCTGGTTTGATATGGTCAAAACCAGTTTGAGTCCGGTTTGAGCTGGTCAAAACCGGTTTTAGATGTTCTGGTCCGGTTTGAGCCGGTTTGAGCTAGTCTGGTCTAGTTTTAGCCGGTTTGAGCCAGTCTGTTCCTGTTTGAGCCGGTCTGTTCCAGTTTGAGTCTGATTTGAGCCGTTCAAAACCGGTTTGAGCCGGTCTGGTCTGGTTTGAGTCCGGTTTGAGCCAGTCAAAAAAGGTTTGAGTTGGTCTGGTCCTGTTTGAGTCCGGTTTGAGCCTGTCAAAACCGGTTTGAACCGGTCTGGCCTGGTTTGATCTGGTCAAAACCCGTTTGACTCTGGTTGGAGGCGGTCAAAACTGGTTTGAGCTGGTCCGGTCAGGTTTTAGTCCGGTTTGAGCCGGTCAAAACCTGTTTCAGTCGGTCTGGTTCGGTTTGAGACGGTCTGGTCCAGTTTGAGTCTGTCAAAACCGGTTTGAGCCAGTCAAAACAGGTTTGAGCCGGTCTGTTCCAGTTTGAGTCTGTCAAAACCGGTTTGAGCGGTCTGGTCTGGTTTGAGTCCGGTTTGAGCGGTTTGAGCCGGTCAAAACCTGTATGAGTCCGGTTTGAGCCAGTGAAAACCGGTTTGAGATGTTCTGGTCCGGTTTGAGCCGGTTTGAGCCGGTCTGGTCTGGTTTGAGCTGTTTTGAGCCGGTCTGTTCCTGTTTGAGCCAGTCTGTTCCTGTTTGAGTCCGGTTTGACCCATTCTAAACCGGTTTGAGACTGTCGAGTCTGGTTTGAGTCCGGTTTCAGCCGGTCAAAACCTGTTTGAGACGGTCTGGTCAGGTTTGAGTCCGGTTTGAGCCAGTCAAAAGAGGTTTGAGCTGGTCTGGTCTGGTTTGAGTCCAGTTTGAGCCGGTCAAAACAGGTTTGAGCTGTTCTGGCCTGGTTTGATCTGGTTTGAGCTGGTCCGGTCAGGTTTTAGTCCGGTTTGAGCCATTCCAAACCGGTTTCAGCCGGTCTTGTTTGGTTTCAGCCGGTCTGGTCCGGTTTGAGCCTGTGAAAACCGATTGGAACTGGTCTGGGCCGATTTGAGTCAGGTTTGAGCCTGTCAAAACCGTTTTGAGCCGGTCTGGCCTGGTTTGATCTGGTCAAAACCCATATGAGTCCGGTTTGAGCCGGTCAAAACCGGTTTGAGATGTTCTGGTCTGGTTTGAGCCGGTTTGAGCCCGTCTGCTCTAGTTTTAGCTGGTTTGAGCCGTTCTGTTCCTGTTTGAGCCGGTATGTTCCAGTTTGAGTCTGATTTGAGCCGTTCAAAACCGGTTTGAGCCGGTCTGGTCCGGTTTGAGTCCGGTTTGAGCCAGTGAAATAAGGTTTGAGCTGGTCTGGTCCGGTTTGAGTCCGGTTTGAGCCAGTCAAAACCGGTTTGAACCAGTCTGGCCTGGTTTGATCTGGTCAAAACCTGTTTGACTCTGGTTTGAGAAGGTCAAAACTGGTTTGAGCCGTGCAGCTCAGGTTTTATTCCGGTTTGAGCCGGTCAAAACCGGTTTCAGTCGGTCTGGTTCGGTTTGAGCCTGTCTGGACTGGTTTGAGCCTGTCAAAACCGGTTTGAGCCAGTCAAAACAGGTTTGAGTCCGGTTTGATCCGGTTTGAGCCTGTCAAAACCGGTTTGAGCGGTCTGGTCTGGTTTGAGTCCGGTTTGAGTCCGGTTTGATCCGGTCAAAACCCGTATGAGTCCGGTTTGAGCCGGTCTGGTCTGGTTTGAGCCGGTGAAAACCGGTTTGAGATGTTCTGGTCCGGTTTGAGCGGTTTGAGCCGGTCTGGTCTGGTTTGAGTCTGGTTTGAGCCGGTCTGTTCCTGTTTGAGCCAGTCTGTTCCTGTTTGAGTCCGGTTTGAGCCTGTCAAAACCGGTTTGAGTCTGGTTTGAGTCTGGTTTGAGTCCGGTTTCAGCCGGTCAAAACCGGTTTGAGCTGGTCTGGTCCGGTTTGAGCCGGTCTGGTCCGGTTTGAGCCTGTCAAAACCGGTTTGAGCCGGTCTGGTCTGGTTTGAGTCCAGTTTGAGCCGGTCAAAACAGGTTTGAGCTGTTCTGGCCTGGTTTGATCTGGTTTGAGCTGGTCTGGTCCGGTTTGAGTCTGGTTTGAGCCGTTCAAAACCGGTTTGAGCCGGTCTGGTCTGGTTTGAGCCGGTTTGAGCCGGTCTGGTCGGTTTGAGCCTGTCAAAACCGGTTTGAGCCGGTCTGGCCTGGTTTGATCTGGTCAAAACCGTTTGACTCTGGTTTGAGCTGGTCAAAACAGGTTTGAGCTGGTCTGGTCTGGTTTGAGTCCAGTTTGAGCCGGTCAAAACAGGTTTGAGCTGTTCTGGCCTGGTTTGATCTGGTTTGAGCTGGTCCGGTCAGGTTTTAGTCCGGTTTGAGCCATTCAAAACCGGTTTCAGCCGGTCTGGTTTGAGTCTGGTTTCAGCCGGTCTGGTCCGGTTTGAGCCGTCAAAACCGATTTGAGCCGGTCTGGGCCGGTTTGAGTCCGGTTTGAGCCTGTCAAAACCGTTTGAGCCGGTCTGGCCTGGTTTGATCTGGTCAAAACCCATATGAGTCCGGTTTGAGCCGGTGAAAACCGGTTTGAGATGTTCTGGTCCGGTTTGAGCGGTTTGAGCCGGTCTGGTCTGGTGTGAGCCGGTTTGAGCTGATCTGTTCCTGTTTGAGCCGATCTGTTCCTGTTTGAGTCCGGTTTGAGTCGTTCAAAACCGATTTGAGCGGTCTAGTCCGTTTGAGTCCGGTTTCAGCCGGTCAAAAGCGGTTTGAGCCGGTCTGGTCTGGTTTGAGTCCTTTTGAGCCAGTCAAAACAGGTTTGAGCGGTCTGGTCTGGTTTGAGTCTGGTTTGAGCTGGTCAAAACCGGTTTGAGCCGGTCTGGCCTGGTTTGATCTGGTCAAAACCCGTTTGACTCTGGTTTGAGCTCGTCAAAACTGGTTTGAGCCGGTCTGGTCGGTTTGAGTCCGTTTGAGCCGGTCTGGTCTGGTTTGAGCCGTCAAAACCGGTTTGAGCCGGTCTGGTCTGGTTTGAGTCTGGTTTGAGCTGTTCAAAACCTGGTAGACCCGGTCTGGTCCGTAATGAGACGGTTAAAACCGGTTTGAGCCAGTCTGGTCGGGTTAGAGCCGGTCTGGTCGGTTTGATTCGGTTTGAGCTGGTCAAAACCCGTTTGAGTCCGGTTTGAGCCGGTTTGAGCTGGTCTGGTCCGGTTTGAGTCGGTCAAAACCGGTTTGAGCCACTCTGGTCCGGTTTGAGTCCGGTTTGAGCCAGTCAAAACAGGTTTGAGCCGGTCTGGTCCGGTTTGAGTCTGGTTTGAGCCGGTCAAAACCAGTTTGAGCCGGTCTGGCCTGGTTTGATCTGGTCAAAACCCGTTTGAGTCCGGTTTGAGCCTGTCAAAACCGGTTTGAGCCGGTCTGGTCCGGTTTGAGTCTGGTTTGAGTCTGGTTTGAGCCGGTCTGGTCCAGTTTGAGCGGTCTGGTCCGGTTAGAATCCGGTTTGAGCCCGTCTCGTCCGGTTTGAGCCGGTCAAAACCGGTTTGAGCCTATCTGGTCGGTTTGAGTCCGTTTGAGCAGGTCAAAACCGTTTGAGCCGGTCTGGTCCGGTTTCATCCGGTCAAAACTGGTTTGAGCGGTCTGGTCGGTTTGATCCGGTCAAAACCGTTTGAGCCGGTCTGGTCGGTTTGAGTCCGGTTTGAGCCGGTCAAAACCCGTATGAGTCCGGTTTGAGCCGGTCTGGTCCGGTTTGAGCCGGTTTGAGTCCAGTTTGAGCCGGTCAAAACTGGTTTGAGCCGGTCTGGTTCGGTTTGAGCTGGTCAAAACCGGTTTTAGCCGGTCTGGTTTGATCCGGTCAAAACCGGTTTGAGCCAGTCTGGTCCGGTTTGAGTCTGGTTTCAGCCCGTCAAAACCGGTTTCAGTCGGTCTGGTTCGGTTTGAGCCGTTCAAAACCGGTTTGAGCCGGTCTGGTCAGGTTTTAGCTGGCTTGAGCCAGTCTGGTCGGGTTAGAGCCGGTCTGGTCGGGTTTGAGTCAGTCAAAACCGGTTTGAGCCCGTCTCGTCCGGTTTGAGCTGGTCAAAACCGATTTGAGCCGGTCTGCTGCGGTTTGATCCGGTTTGAGCTGGTCTGGTCCGGTTTGATTAGATTTCAGCCGGTCAAAACCGGTTTGAGCCTATCTGGTCGGGCTTGAGTCCCGTTTGAGCAGGTCAAAACTGTTTTGAGCTGGTCTGGTCCGGTTTCATCCGGTCAAAACCGGTTTGAGCCTGTCTGGTCGGGTTTGATTCGGTTTGAGCCGTTCTGGCTTTGTTTGAGCCAGTCAAAACCGGTTTGAGCCGGTGTGGATCGGTTTTAGTCCGGTTTGAGTCAGTCAACACCGGTTTCAGTCGGTCTGGTTCGGTTTGAGCCGGTCTGGTCCGGTTTGAGCCTGTCAAAACCGGTTGGAAAACTTCTGGGCCGGTTTGAGTCCGGTTTGACCCGGTCAAAACCGGTTTTAGCCGGTGTGGCCTGGTTTGATCCGGTCAAAACCCGTATGAGTCCTGTTTGAGCCGGTGAAAACCGAAACCGGTTTGAGATGTTCTGGTCCGGTTTGAGCCTGTTTGAGCCGGTCTTGTCTGGTTTAAGCCGTTTTGATCCAGTCTGTTCCTGTTTGAGCCGGTCTGTTCCTGTTTGAGTCTGGTTTGACCCGTTCAAAACCGGTTTGAGCCTGTCTAGTCCGGTTTGAGTCTGGTTTCAGCCGGCCAAAACCGGTTTGAACCGGTCTGGTCGGGTTTGAGTCCGGTTTGAGCCAGTCAAAACAGGTTTGAGCCGGTCTGGTCCGTTTTGAGTCCGGTTTGAGGCGGTCAAATCCCGTTTGAGCCGGTCTGGTCAATTTTTAGCTGGTTTGAGCCGGTCTGTTTCTGTTTGAGCCGGTCTGTTCCAGTTTGAGTCCGATTTGAGCTGTTCAAAACCGGTTTGAGCCGGTCTGGCCTGATTTGAGTCCCGTTTGAGCCAGTCAAAAATGGTTTGAGCTGATCTGGTCCGGTTTGCGTCCGGTTTGACACGGTCAAAACCGGTTTGAGCCGGTCTCGCCTGGTTTGATCTGGTCAAAACCCGTTTGACTCTGGTTTCAGCCCGTCAAACCTGGTTTGAGCCGTTCTGGTCTGGTTTGATACGGCTTGAGGCAGTCTGGTCTCGTTTGAGCCGTTTCAAACCAGTTTTAGCCAGTCTGGTCCGGTTTGAGTCCGGTTTGAGCCATTCAAAACCTGGTAGACCCGGTCTGGTCTTTAATGAGACAGTTAAAACCGGTTTGAGCCAGTCTAAGAGCAGGTCTGGTACGGTTTGATCCGGTTGGAGCCGGTCAAAACACGTTTGAGTCCGTTTTGAGGAGGTCTGGTCCGTTCCGGTTTGAGCCGGTCAAAACCGGTTTGAGCCGGTCTGGCCTGGTTTGATCCGGTTTGAGCCGGTCCGGTCAGGTTTGAGTCTGGTTTGAGCCGTTCAAAACCGGTTTCAGCCGGTCTGGTTCGGTTTGAGCCGGTCTGGTCCGGTTTGGGCATGTCAAAACTGATTGGAACCGGTCTGGGCCGGTTTCAGTCCGGTTTGAGCCAGTCAAAACCGGTTTGAGCCGGTCTGGCCTGGTTTGATCTGGTCAAAACCCGTATGAGTCCGGTTTGAGCCTGTGAAAACCGGTTTGAGGTATTCTGGTCCGGTTTGAGCTGGTTTGAGACGGTCTGGGTTGGTGTGAGCCGGTTTGAGCCGGTCTGTTCCTCTTTGAGCCGGTCTGTTCCTGTTTGAGTCCAGTTTGAGCCGTTCAAACCCGGTTTGAGCCTGTCTAGTCCGGTTTGAGTCCGGTTTCAGGCGGTCAAAACCGGTTTGAGCCGGTCTGGGCCGGTTGGAGTCCGGTTTGAGCCAGTCAAAACCGTTTTGAGCCGGTATGGCCTCGTTTGATCCGGTCAAAACCCGTATGAGTCCGGTTTGAGCCCGTGAAAACCGGTTTGAGATATTCTGGTCCGGTTTGAGCCCGTTTGAGCTGGTCTGGTCTAGTTTTATCCGGTTTGAGCCTGTCTGTTCTGGTTTGAGCCGGTCTGTTCCAGTTTGAGTCCGATTTGAGCCGTTCAAAACCGCTTTGAGCCGGTCTGGTCGGGTTTGTTCCGGTTTGAGCCGTTATGGTCTAGTTTGAGCCGTTCAAAACTGGTTTGAGCCAGTCCGGTCCGTTTTTAGTCCGGTTTAGCTGGTCAAAACCGGTTTTAGCCGGTCTGGTTCCGTTTAAGCCGGTCTGGTCCAGTTTGAGCCTGTCAAAACCGGTTGGAACCGGACTGGGCCTGTTTGAATCCGGTGTGAGCCAGTCAAAACCGGTTTGAGCCGGTCTGGCGTGGTTTGATCCTGTCAAAACCCGTATGAGTCCGGTTTGAGACTGTGAAAACTGGTTTCAGATGTTCTGGTCCGGTTTGAGCCAGTTTGAGCCGGTCTGGCCTAGTTTTAGCCGGTTTGATCCGGTCTGTTCCTGTTTGAGCCGGTCTGTTCCAGTTTGAGTCTGATTTGCGCCGTTCAAAACCGGTTTGAGACGGTCTGGTCCAGTTTGGGTCTGGTTTGAGCCTGTCAAAAAAGGTTTGAGCTGGTCTGGTCGGGATTGAGTCCGGTTTGAGCCGGTCTGGCCTCGTTTGATCCGGTTTGCGCTGGTCCAGTCAGGTTTTAGTCCGGTTTGAGCTGGTCAAAACCAGTTCAGCCGGTCTGGTTCGGTTTGAGACGGTCTGGTCCGGTTTGAGCCTTTCAAAACCGGTTTGAGCTGGTGAAAACTGGTTTGAGCGGTTTGAGCGGTCTGGTTTGATCCGGTCAAAACCGGTTTGAGCCGGTCTGGCCTGGTTTGATCCGGTCAAAACCGTTTGAGCCGGTCTGTTCCTGTTTGAGCCGGTCAAAACGGTTTGAGCCGGTCAAAACCGGTTTGAGATGTTCTGGTCCGGTTTGAGCCGGTTTGAGCCGGTCTGGTCTGGTTTGAGCCGGTTTGAGCCAGTCTGTTCCTGTTTGAGCCGGTCTGTTCCTGTTTGAGTCTGGTTTGAGTCTGGTTTGAGCCAGTCAAAACCGGTTTCAGCCGGTCTGGTCCGTTTGAGCCGGTTTGAGTCGGTTTCAGCCGGTCAAAACCGGTTTGAGCCGGTCTGGTCGGTTTGAGTCGGTTTGAGCCAGTCAAAACAGGTTTGAGCCGGTCTGGTCCGGTTTGAGTCGGTTTGAGCGGTCAAAACCGGTTTGAGCCGGTTTGAGCTGGTCAAAACTGGTTTGAGCTGGTTTGAGCCGGTCTGTTCCTGTTTGAGCCGGTCTGTTCCAGTTTGAGTCCGGTTTGAGCGGTTCAAAACCGGTTTGAGCCGGTCTGGCCTGGTTTTGAGTCCAGTTTGAGCCAGTCAAAACTGGTTTGAGCTGGTCTGGTCGGTTTGAGTCCGGTTTGAGCCGGTCAAAACCGGTTTGAGCGGTCTGGCCTGGTTTGATCTGGTCAAAACCGTTTGAGTCTGGTTTCAGCCGGTCAAAACTGGTTTGAGCCGGTCTGGTCTGGTTTGATCCGGTTTGAGCCAGTCTGGTCTGGTTTGAGTCCGTTTTCAGCGGTCAAAACCAGTTTGAGCCAGTCTGGTCCGGTTTGAGTCGGTTTGAGCCATTCAAAACCGGTTTGAGCCGGTCTAGTCGGTTTGAGCTGGTCTGGTCTGGTTTGAGCCGTCAAAACCGATTGGAACCGGTCTGGGCGGTTTGAGTCGGTTTGAGCCTGTCAAAACCGGTTTGAGCCGGTCTGGCCTGGTTTGATCTGGTCAAAACCGTTTGAGTCCGTTTGAGCCGGTGAAAACCGGTTTGAGCCGTTCTGGCCTGGTTTGATCTGGTCAAAACCGTTTGACTCTGGTTTGAGCCGTCAAAACCGGTTTGAGTCTGGTTTGAGTCTGGTTTGAGCCAGTCTGTTCCTGTTTGAGCCGGTCTGGTCTGGTTTGAGCCGTTCAAAACCGGTTTTAGCCTGTCTGGCCTGGTTTGAGTCCGTTTGAGCCGGTCAAAACCGGTTTGAGCCGGTCTGGTCCGGTTTGAGCTGGTCAAAACTGGTTTGAGATGGTTTGAGCCGGTCAAAACTGGTTTGAGCCGGTCTGGTCGGTTTGAGCCGGTTTGAGCCGGTCTGTTACTGTTTCAGTCCGGTTTGAGCGGTCAAAACCGGTTTGAGCCGGTCTGTCCGGTTTGAGTCGGTTTGAGCCGGTCAAAACCGGTTTGAGTCCAGTTTGAGCCGGTCTGGTCCGGTTTGAGTCTGGTCGGTTTGAGCCAGTCAAAACAGGTTTGAGCCGGTTTGAGTCTGGTCTGGTTTGAGTCTGGTTTGAGCTGGTCAAAACCGGTTTGAGCCGGTCTGGCCTGGTTTGATCTGGTCAAAACCCGTATGAGTCCGGTTTGAGCGGTGAAAACTGGTTTGAGATGTTCTGGTCCGGTTTGAGCCGGTTTGAGCCAGTCTGGTCTGGTTTGAGCGGTTTGAGCCGGTCTGTTCCTGTTTGAGCCGGTCTGTTCCTGTTTGAGTCTGGTTTGAGCCGTTCAAAACCGGTTTGAGCCTGTCTAGTCCGGTTTGAGTCCGGTTTCAGTCCGGTTTGAGCCGTCAAAACCGTTTGAGCGGTCTGGTCGGTTAGAATCCGGTTTGAGCTGGTCAAAACAGGTTTGATTCGGTTTGAGCTGGTCAAAACTGGTTTGAGCCATTCTGGTCGGTTTGAGTCGGTTTGAGCCGGTCTGGTTTGAGCCGGTCAAAACAGTTTTGAGCGGTCTGGTCTGGTTTGAGCGGTCAAAACCGTTTGAGCCGGTCTGGTCCGGTTTGAGTCCGTTTGAGCCGTCAAAACCGGTTTGAGCTGGTCTGGTCGGTTTGAGCTGGTCCGGTTTGAGCCAGTCAAAACAGGTTTGAGCCGGTCTGGCTGGTTTGAGTCCGGTTTGAGCCGGTCAAAACCCGTATGAGTCGGTTTGAGCCGGTGAAAACCGGTTTGAGATGTTCTGGTCCGGTTTGAGTCCGTTTGAGCTGGTCTGGTCTGGTTTGATCCGGTTTGAGCCTGTCTGGTCTGGTTTGAGCCGGTCTGGTCCGGTTTGAGTCCGGTTTGAGCCGTTCAAAACCGGTTTGAGACGGTCTGGTCCGGTTAGAATCCGGTTTGAGCTGGTCAAAACAGGTTTGAGTTCGGTTTGAGCTGGTCAAAACCGGTTTCAGCCGGTCTGGTCCGGTTTGATCCGGTTTGAGCGGTCTGGCCGGTTTGAGCCGTTCAAAACCGGTTTGAGCCGGTCTGGTCCGGTTTGAGCCGGTCTGTTCCTGTTTGAGCCGGTCTGGTCCAGTTTGAGTCTGGTTTGAGCCGTTCAAAACCGGTTTGAGACGGTCTGGTCCAGTTTGAGTCTGGTTTGAGCCTGTCAAAACGGTTTGAGCTGGTCTGGTCGGTTTGAGTCCGGTTTGAGCGGTCTGGCCTGGTTTGATCCGGTTTGAGCCGGTCTAGTCCGGTTTGAGTCCGGTTTGAGCTGGTCAAAACCGGTTTCAGTCGGTTTGAGCTGGTCAAAACCGGTTTGAGACGGTCTGGTCCGGTTTGAGCCGGTCAAAACCGGATTGAGCCGGTCTGGCTGGTTTGAGTCGGTTTGAGCCAGTCAAAACCGGTTTGAGCCAGTCTGGCCTGGTTTGATCTGGTCAAAACCCGTATGAGTCGGTTTGAGTCGGTTTGAGTCTGGTCTGGTTTGAGTCTGGTTTGAGCGGTCTGGTCTGGTTTGAGTCTGGTTTGAGCGGTTTGAGCGGTTCAAAACCGGTTTGAGCGGTCTGGTCTGGTTTGAGTCGGTTTGAGCCGGTCAAAACCGGTTTGAGCGGTCTGGCCTGGTTTGATCTGGTCAAAACCGTTTGACTCTGGTTTGAGCCGGTCAAAACTGGTTTGAGCCATTCTGGTCGGTTTGATCCGGTTTGAGCCGGTCTGGTCTGGTTTGAGCTGGTCAAAACTGGTTTGAGCGGTCTGGTCTGGTTTCAGTCCGGTTTGAGCCGTCAAAACCGGTTTGAGGCGGTCTGGTCCGGTTAGAATCGGTTTGAGCTGGTCAAAACAGGTTTGAGTTCGGTTTGAGCTGGTCAAAACAGGTTTGAGCGGTCTGGTCGGTTTGATCCGGTTTGAGCCTCTCTGGCCGGTTTGAGCCGTTCAAAACCGGTTTGAGCGGTCTGGTCTGGTTTGATCGGTTTGAGCTGGTCTCTTCGGTTTGATTCGGTTTGAGCTGGTCAAAACCGGTTTGAGTCCAGTTTGAGCCGGTCAAAACAGGTTTGAGCCGGTCTGGTCTGGTTTGATCGGTCAAAACCGGTTTGAGCGGTCTGGGCGGTTTGAGCGGTCAAAACCAGTTTGAGCCAGTCTGGCCTGGTTTGATCCGGTCAAAACCCGTATGAGTCGGTTTGAGCGGTGAAAACTGGTTTGAGATGTTCTGGTCGGTTTGAGCGGTTTGAGCCGGTCTGGTTTGAGCTGGTGAAAACTGGTTTGAGCCGGTCTGGTCCGGTTTGAGCCGGTCTGGTCCGGTTTGAGTCTGGTTTGAGCCAGTCAAAACCGGTTTGAGACGGTCTGGTCCGGTTTGAGTCTGGTTTGAGCCTGTCAAAACGGTTTGAGCTGGTTTGAGTCCGGTTTGAGCGGTCAAAACCAGTTTGAGCCGGTCTGGCCTGGTTTGATCCGGTTTGAGTCTGGTTTGAGCCAGTCAAAACCGGTTTGAGTCCGGTTTGAGCTGGTCAAAACCGGTTTCATCCGGTCTGGTTCGGTTTGAGACGGTCTGGTCCGGTTTGAGCCGGTCAAAACCGTTTGAGCCGGTCTGGCTGGTTTGAGTCCGGTTTGAGCCAGTCAAAACCGGTTTGAGCCAGTCTGGCCTGGTTTGATCTGGTCAAAACCCGTATGAGTCCGGTTTGAGCTGGTGAAAACTGGTTTGAGATGTTCTGGTCCGGTTTGAGCGGTTTGAGCCGGTCTGGTTTGAGCTGGTGAAAACTGGTTTGAGCGGTCTGGTCCGGTTTGAGCCAGTCTGGTCCGGTTTGAGTCCGGTTTGAGCCGTTCAAAACCGGTTTGAGCCGGTCTGGTCGGTTTGAGTCTGGTTTGAGCCAGTCAAAACAGGTTTGAGCCGGTCTGGTCCGGTTTGAGCCAGTCAAAACAGGTTTGAGTTCGGTTTGAGCCGGTCTGGTCTGGTTTGAGCCAGTCAAAACTGGTTTGAGCCGGTCTGGTCTGGTTTGAGCTGGTCAAAACCGGTTTGAGCCGGTTTGAGTCCGGTTTGAGTCCGGTTTCAGTCCGGTTTGAGCCAGTCAAAACAGGTTTGAGCCGGTCTGGTCCGGTTTGAGTCCGGTTTGAGCCGGTCAAAACCGGTTTGAGCGGTCTGGCCTGGTTTGATCGGTCAAAACCGTTTGACTCTGGTTTGAGCCGGTCAAAACTGGTTTGAGCCGGTCTGGTCCGGTTTGATCCGGTTTGAGCGGTCTGGTCTGGTTTGAGCCGGTCAAAACCGGTTTGAGCTGGTCTGGTCGGTTTGAGTCCGGTTTGATCCGGTCAAAACCTGTATGAATCCGGTTTGAGCGGTCTGGTCCGTTTGAGCCGGTCAAAACCGGTTTGAGCCTGTCAAAACGGTTTGAGCCGGTCTGGTCCGGTTTGATCCGGTTTGAGCCGGTCAAAACCGGTTTGAGTCGGTTTGAGCGGTCTGGTCCGTTTGAGTCCGGTTTGAGCCGGTCAAAACCGGTTTGAGCCGTCTGGTCCGGTTTGAGCCGGTCTAGTCGGTTTGAGCGGTGAAAACTGGTTTGAGCTGGTCTGGTCGGTTTGACCGGTTTGAGTCCGGTTTGAGGCGGTCAAAACCGGTTTGAGCCGGTTTGAGCTGGTCAAAACTGGTTTGAGCCGGTTTGAGCTGGTCAAAACTTGTTTGAGCCGGTCTGGTCGGTTTGAGTCCGGTTTGAGGCGGTCAAAACCGGTTTCATCCGGTCTGGTTCGGTTTGAGCGGTCTGGTCGGTTTGAGCCTGTCAAAACCGGTAGGAAGCGGTCTGGGCCGGTTTGAGTCCGGTTTGAGCCGGTCAAAACCGGTTTGAGCCAGTCTGGCCTGGTTTGATCCGGTCAAAACCCGTATGAGTCCGGTTTGAGCCAGTCAAAACAGGTTTGAGCCGGTCTGGTCTGGTTTGAGTCCGGTTTGAGCCAGTCAAAACAGGTTTGAGCGGTCTGGTCTGGTTTGAGTCTGGTTTGAGCTGGTCAAAACCGGTTTGAGCCGGTTTGAGCCAGTCTGGTCTGGTTTGAGCCGGTTTGAGCTGGTCAAAACCGGTTTGAGTCCGTTTGAGCCGGTTTGAGCTGGTCTGGTCCGGTTTGAGCGGTCAAAACCGGTTTGAGCTGGTCTGGTCGGTTTGAGTCGGTTTGAGCCAGTCAAAACAGGTTTGAGCCGGTCTGGTCTGGTTTGAGCCTGTCAAAACCGGTTTGAGCTGGTCAAAACAGGTTTGAGCCGGTCAAAACAGGTTTGAGTTCGGTTTGAGCGGTTCAAAACCGGTTTGAGCCGGTCTGGCCTGGTTTGATCCGGTCAAAACCCGTATGAGTCCGGTTTGAGCGGTTCAAAACCGGTTTGAGCTGGTCTGGTCGGTTTGAGCGGTTTGAGCCGGTCTGGTCTGGTTTGAGTCCGTTTGAGCCGGTCTGGTTTGAGTCTGGTTTGAGCCGGTCTGGTCCGGTTTGAGTCTGGTTTGAGCGGTTCAAAACCGGTTTGAGCCGGTCTAGTCCGGTTTGAGTCTGGTTTCAGTCCGGTTTGAGCCGTCAAAACCGATTTGAGACGGTCTGGTCCGGTTAGAATACGGTTTGACCTGGTCAAAACAGGTTTGAGTTCGGTTTGAGCTGGTCAAAACAGGTTTGAGCCGGTCTGGTCCGGTTTGAGCCGGTCAAAACAGTTTGAGCGGTCTGGCCGGTTTGAGCCGCTCAAAACCGGTTTGAGCCGGTCTGGCCTGGTTTGATCTGGTCAAAACCCGTATGAGTCGGTTTGAGCTGGTGAAAACCGGTTTGAGCCGGTCTGGCCTGGTTTGATCTGGTCAAAACCCGTTTGACTCTGGTTTGAGCTGGTCAAAACTGGTTTGAGCGGTTTGAGCGGTCTGGTCTGGTTTGATCCGGTTTGAGCGGTCTGGTCTGGTTTGAGCCGTTCAAAACCGGTTTGAGCCGGTCTGGTCTGGTTTGAGTCGGTTTGAGCCGGTCAAAACCGGTTTGAGCCGGTCTGGTCCGTTTGAGCCGGTCAAAACCGGTTTGAGCCGGTCAAAACCGGTTTGAGCCAGTCTGGTCTGGTTTGATCCGGTTTGAGCCGGTCAAAACCGGTTTGAGTCCGGTTTGAGCCGGTCTGGTCCGGTTTGAGCGGTTTGAGCCGGTCAAAACCAGTTTGAGCCAGTCTGGTCGGTTTGAGTCCGGTTTGAGCCAGTCAAAACAGGTTTGAGCCGGTCTGGTCCGGTTTGAGTCGGTTTGAGCCGGTCAAAACCAGTTTGAGCCGGTCTGGCCTGGTTTGATCTGGTCAAAACCGGTTTGAGATGTTCTGGTCCGCTTTGAGCGGTTCAAAACCGGTTTGAGCCGGTCTGGTCCGGTTTCAGTCCGGTTTGAGTCCGGTTTGAGTCTGGTTTGAGCCGGTCTGGTCTGGTTTGAGCGGTCAAAACCGGTTTGAGCCGGTCTGGTCCGGTTTGAGCTGGTCAAAACCAGTTTGAGCCGGTCTGGTCCGGTTTGAGTCCGTTTGAGCTGGTCAAAACAGTTTGAGCCGGTCTGGTCCGGTTTGAGCTGGTCAAAACTGGTTTGAGCCGGTCTAGTCGGTTTGAGCGGTCAAAACAGGTTTGAGCCGGTCTGGTCGGTTTGAGTCCGGTTTGAGCTGGTGAAAACCGGTTTGAGTCTGGTTTGAGCGGTCTGGTCCGTTTGAGTCCGGTTTGAGTCGGTTTGAGCCGGTCAAAACTGGTTTGAGCCGGTCTGGTTCGGTTTGAGCTGGTCAAAACCGGTTTGAGCCGGTTTGAGCTGGTCAAAACAGGTTTGAGCCGGTCTGGTCCGGTTTGAGTCCGTTTTCAGCCGGTCAAAACGGGTTTCATCGGTCTGGTTCGGTTTGAGCCGGTCAAAACCGGTTTGAGCCAGTCTGGTCTGGTTTGAGTCTGGTTTGAGCTGGTCTGGTCTGGTTTGAGCGGTCTGGTCGGTTTGAGCCGGTCAAACCGGTTTGAGCCGGTCTGGTCTGGTTTGAGCTGGTCAAAACCGGTTTGAGCCGGTTTGAGCTGGTCTGGTTTGAGTCCGGTTTGAGTCTGGTTTGAGCTGGTCAAAACAGGTTTGAGTTCGGTTTGAGCGGTCAAAACCGGTTTGAGCCGGTCTGGTCGGTTTGAGTCCGGTTTGAGCTGGTCAAAACCGGTTTGAGCGGTCTGGTCCGGTTTGATCCGGTCAAAACCGGTTTGAGTCTGGTTTGAGCGGTCAAAACCGGTTTGAGCCGGTCTGGTCTGGTTTGATCCGGTTTGAGCCGTTCTGGTCGGTTTGAGCCGGTCAAACCGGTTTGAGCCGGTCTGGTGCGGTTTAAGTCCGGTTTGAGCCAGTCAAAACCGGTTTCATCGGTCTGGTTCGGTTTGAGCCAGTCTGGTCCGGTTTGAGCCCGTCAAAACCGATTTGAGACGGTCTGGTCCGGTTTGAGCCGGTCTGGTTTGAGTCTGGTTTGAGCTGGTCAACACTGGTTTGAGCCGGTCTGGCCTGGTTTGATCCGGTCAAAACCCGTATGAGTCCTGTTTGAGCCGGTGAAAACAGGTTTGAGATGTTCTGGTCCGGTTTGAGATGGTTTGACCCGGTCTGGTCTGGTTTGAGCCGTTTTGATCTGGTCTGTTCCTGTTTGAGCCGGTCTGTTCCTGTTTGAGTCCGGTTTGACCCGTTCAAAACCGGTTTGAGCCCGTCTAGTCCGGTTTGAGTCTGGTTTCAGCCGGCCAAAACTGGTTTGAGCCGGTCTGGTCAGGATTGAGTCTGGTTTGAGCCAGTCAAAACAGGTTTGAGCCGGTCTGGTCCGTTTTGAGTCTGGTTTGAGCCGGTCAAAACCGGTTTGAGCCATTCTGGCGTGGTTTGATCTGGTTGGAGCCGGTCCGGTCAGGTTTTAATCCGGCTTGAGCCGGTCAAAACAGTTTGAGCCGGTCAAAACCGGATTGAGCCGGTCTGGTCCGGTTTGAGTCCGGTTTGAGCCAGTCAAAACAGGTTTGAGCCGGTCTGGTCCGGTTTGAGTCTGGTTTGAGCCGGTCAAAACAGTTTGAGCCGGTCTGGCCTGGTTTGATCTGGTCAAAACCGGTTTGAGTCTGGTCTGGTTTGAGCCTGTCAAAACCGGTTTGAGCCGGTCTGGTCCGGTTTGAGTCTGGTTTGAGTCCGGTTTCAGTCCGGTTTGAGCCGGTCAAAACCGGTTTGAGCCAGTCTGGTCTGGTTTGAGTCCGGTTTGAGCTGGTCAAAACCGGTTTGAGCCGGTCTAGTCCGGTTTCAGCCGGTCAAAACTGGTTTGAGCGGTCTAGTCGGTTTGAGCCGGTCAAAACCGGTTTGAGCCGGTTTGAGCGGTCTAGTCGGTTTGAGTCCGTTTGAGCCGGTCAAAACCGGTTTCAGCCGGTCAAAACCGGTTTGAGATGTTCTGGTCCGCTTTGAGCCGGTTTGAGTCCGGTTTGAGCCGGTCAAAACCGGTTTCATCCGGTCTGGTTCGGTTTGAGCTGGTCAAAACCGGTTTGAGCTGGTCAAAACAGGTTTGAGCGGTCAAAACAGGTTTGAGCCGGTCTGGTCCGGTTTGAGTCCGGTTTGAGCCGTCAAAACCGGTTTGAGCTGGTCTGGTCGGTTTGAGCCAGTCAAAACCGGTTTGAGCCGGTCTGGTCTGGTTTGAGTCTGGTTTGAGCCAGTCTGGTCTGGTTTGAGCCGGTCTGGTCCGGTTTGATCCGGTTTGAGCCGGTCAAAACAGGTTTGAGCGGTTTGAGCGGTTTGAGCCGGTCTGGTCCGGTTTGAGTCTGGTTTGAGCCGGTCAAAACCGGTTTGAGCTGGTCTGGTCGGTTTGAGTCCGGTTTGAGCCAGTCAAAACAGGTTTGAGCCGGTCTGGTCCGGTTTGAGTCCGGTTTGAGCCAGTCAAAACCGGTTTGAGCCGGTCTGGCCTGGTTTGATTTGGTCAAAACCCGTTTGAGTCCGGTTTGAGCTGGTCAAAACCGGTTTGAGCCGGTCTGGTCTGGTTTGAGTCTGGTTTGAGTCGGTTTGAGCCGGTCTGGTCCGGTTTGAGCCGGTCAAAACTGGTTTGAGCCGTCTGGTCTGGTTTGAGCTGGTCAAAACCAGTTTGAGCCGGTCTGTTACTGTTTCAGTCCGGTTTGAGTCCGGTTTGAGTCTGGTTTGAGCTGGTCAAAACAGGTTTGAGTTCGGTTTGAGCCGTCAAAACCGGTTTCAGCCGGTCTGGTCTGGTTTGAGTCCGTTTGAGCTGGTCAAAACCGTTTGAGCCGGTCTGGTCTGGTTTGATCCGGTCAAAACCGGTTTGAGTCGGTTTGAGCCAGTCAAAACCGGTTTGAGCCGGTCTGGTCTGGTTTGATCCGGTTTGAGCCAGTCTGGTCTGGTTTGAGTCGGTCAAAACCGGTTTGAGCCGGTTTGAGTCCGTTTGAGCCGGTCTGGTTTGAGCCAGTCAAAACAGGTTTGAGCCGGTCAAAACCGGTTTCATCGGTCTGGTTCGGTTTGAGCCGGTCTGGCCGGTTTGAGCCGGTCAAAACCGGTTTGAGCGGTCTGGGCGGTTTGAGTCCGGTTTGAGCGGTCAAAACCGGTTTGAGCCAGTCTGGCCTGGTTTGATCGGTCAAAACCTGTATGAATCGGTTTGAGCTGGTGAAAACCGGTTTGAGATGTTCTGGTGAGGTTTGAGCGGTTTGAGCGGTTTGAGCTGGTCTGGTCGGTTTGAGCGGTCTAGTCGGTTTCAGTCGGTTTGAGCGGTTCAAAACCGGTTTGAGCGGTCTAGTCGGTTTGAGTCCGTTTTCAGCCGGTCAAAACGGTTTGAGCGGTCTGGTGCGGTTTAAGTCCGGTTTGAGCCAGTCAAAACAGGTTTGAGCCGGTCTGGTCTGGTTTGAGTCGGTTTGAGCTGGTCAAAACCGGTTTGAGCCGGTCTGGCCTGGTTTGATCTGGTCAAAACCAGTTTGAGCCGGTCTGGTTTGAGCGGTTTGAGCGGTCAAAACTGGTTTGAGCGGTTTGAGCGGTTTGAGCGGTCTGGTCGGTTTCAGTCCGGTTTGAGCCCGTCAAAACCGGTTTGAGCGGTTTGAGCTGGTCTGGTCGGTTAGAATCCGGTTTGAGCTGGTCAAAACTGGTTTGAGCCAGTCTGGCCTGGTTTGATCGGTCAAAACCGGTTTGAGTCGGTTTGAGCCGTTCTGGTCGGTTTGACCGGTTTGAGCCGTCTGGTCTGGTTTGAGCGGTTTGAGCGGTCAAAACGGTTTGAGCGGTCTGGTCTGGCGTGAGCCGGTTTTAGCCGGTCTGTTACTGTTTCAGTCCGCTTTGAGCGGTTCAAAACGGTTTGAGCCGGTCTAGTCGGTTTGAGTCCGTTTGAGCCTGTCAAAACCGGTTTGAGCCGGTCTGGTCGGTTTGAGTCTGGTTTGAGCCAGTCAAAACAGGTTTGAGCCGGTCTGGTCTGGTTTGAGTCTGGTTTGAGCTGGTCAAAACGGTTTGAGCCGGTCTGGCCTGGTTTGATCTGGTCAAAACCAGTTTGACTCTGGTTTGAGCCGGTCAAAACTGGTTTGAGCCGGTCTAGTCGGTTTGAGTCCGGTTTGAGCCGTCAAAACCGGTTTGAGCCGGTCTGGTCCGTTCGGTTTGAGCCGGTCTGGTCGGTTTGAGCCGGTCAAAACCGGATTGAGCCGGTCTGGTCCGGTTTGAGTCTGGTTTGAGCCAGTCAAAACCGGTTTGAGCCGGTCTGGCCTGGTTTGATCCGGTCAAAACCTGTATGAATCCGGTTTGAGCCGGTCAAAACCGGTTTGAGATGTTCTGGTCCGGTTTGAGCGGTTTGAGCCGGTCTGGTCTGGTTTGAGTCCGTTTGAGCCGGTCTGGTCCGGTTTGAGCCGGTCTGGTCCGGTTTGAGCGGTCAAAACGGTTTGAGCCGCTCAAAACCGGTTTGAGCCGGTCTAGTCCGGTTTGAGTCCGTTTTCAGCCGGTCAAAACTGGTTTGAGCGGTCTAGTCCGGTTTCAGTCCGGTTTGAGCCCGTCAAAACCGATTTGAGCGGTCTGGTCGGTTAGAATCCGGTTTGAGCTGGTCAAAACAGGTTTGATTCGGTTTGAGCTGGTCAAAACAGGTTTGAGCCGGTCTGGTCCGGTTTGACCGGTTTGAGCCTCTCTGGCCGGTTTGAGCCGGTCAAAACAGTTTGAGCCGGTCTGGTCTGGTTTGATCGGTCAAAACCTGTATGAATCGGTTTGAGCTGGTGAAAACCGGTTTGAGATGTTCTGGTGAGGTTTGAGCCGGTTTGAGCCGGTCTGGTCTGGCGTGAGCGGTTTTAGCGGTCTGTTACTGTTTCAGACCGGTTTGAGCAGTTCAAAACAGGTTTGAGCGGTCTAGTCCGGTTTGAGTCCGTTTTCAGCCGGTCAAAACGGTTTGAGCCGGTCTGGTCGGTTTGAGTCTGGTTTGAGCCAGTCAAAACAGGTTTGAGCCGGTCTGGTCTGGTTTGAGCCGGTCTGGTTTGAGCGGTCAAAACCGGTTTGAGCCGGTCTGGCCTGGTTTGATCTGGTCAAAACCAGTTTGAGTCTGGTTTGAGTCGGTCAAAACTGGTTTGAGCCGGTTTGAGCTGGTCAAAACCGGTTTGAGTCCGGTTTGAGCCGTCAAAACCGATTTGAGACGGTCTGGTCGGTTTGAGTCCGGTTTGAGCTGGTCAAAACCGGTTTGAGCGGTCAAAACGGTTTGAGCCAGTCTGGTCTGGTTTGAGTCCGGTTTGAGCGGTCAAAACCGGTTTGAGTCCGTTTGAGCCGGTCTGGTTTGAGCCGGTCTGGTTTGAGCCGGTCAAAACCGGTTTGAGCCGGTCTGGTCCGTTTGAGTCCGGTTTGAGCCAGTCAAAACAGGTTTGAGCCGGTCTGGTCCGGTTTGAGTCCGGTTTGAGCCAGTCAAAACCGGTTTGAGCCAGTCTGGCCTGGTTTGATCTGGTCAAAACCCGTATGAGTCCGGTTTGAGCTGGTGAAAACCGGTTTGAGATGTTCTGGTCCGGTTTGAGCGGTTTGAGCCGGTCTGGTTTGAGCTGGTGAAAACTGGTTTGAGCTGGTCTGGTCCGGTTTGAGCCGGTCTGGTCCGGTTTGAGTCCGGTTTGAGCCGTTCAAAACCGGTTTGAGCCGGTCTGGTCCGGTTTGAGTCCGGTTTGAGCCAGTCAAAACAGGTTTGAGCCGGTCTGGTCCGGTTTGAGTCCGGTTTGAGCCGGTCAAAACCGGTTTGAGCCGGTCTGGCCTGGTTTGATCTGGTCAAAACCAGTTTGACTCTGGTTTGAGCGGTCAAAACTGGTTTGAGCCGGTCTGGTCCGGTTTGAGTCCGTTTGAGCCGGTCTGGTCTGGTTTGAGCCGGTCAAAACCGGTTTGAGCCGGTCAAAACCGGTTTGAGCCGGTCTGGTCCGGTTTGAGTCCGGTTTGAGCCCGTCAAAACCGATTTGAGCGGTCTGGTGCGGTTTAAGTCGGTTTGAGCCAGTCAAAACCGGTTTGAGCCAGTCAAAACGGTTTGAGCCGGTGAAAACTGGTTTGCGATGTTCTGGTCCGGTTTGATCCGGTCAAAACCCGTATGAGTCCGGTTTGAGCCGGTTTGAGCTGGTCTGGTCTGGTTTGAGCCGGTCAAAACCGGTTTGAGCCGGTCTGGTCCGTTTGAGTCCGGTTTGAGCCAGTCAAAACAGGTTTGAGCCGGTCTGGTCCGGTTTGAGTCCGGTTTGAGCTGGTCAAAACCGGTTTGAGCCAGTCTGGCCTGGTTTGATCTGGTCAAAACCGGTTTGAGTCCGGTTTGAGCCAGTCAAAACAGGTTTGAGCCGGTCTGGTCCGGTTTGAGCCAGTCAAAACAGGTTTGAGTTCGGTTTGAGCCGGTCTGGTCCGGTTTGAGCCAGTCAAAACTGGTTTGAGCCATTCTGGTCCGGTTTGAGTCCGTTTGAGCCGGTCTGGTCTGGTTTGAGCTGGTCAAAACTGGTTTGAGCCGGTCTGGTCTGGTTTCAGTCCGGTTTGAGCCCGTCAAAACCGCTTTGAGACGGTCTGGTCCGGTTAGAATCCGGTTTGAGCCTGGTCAAAACCGGTTTGAGTCCGGTTTGAGTCTGGTTTGAGCGGTCAAAACTGGTTTGAGCCAGTCTGGCCTGGTTTGATCCGGTTTGAGCCGGTTTGAGTCCGGTTTGAGCCTCTCTGGCCGGTTTGAGCCGCTCAAAACCGGTTTGAGCCGGTTTGAGCTGGTCTGGTCGGTTTGATCCGGTTTGAGCTGGTCTCTTCGGTTTGATTCGGTTTGAGCTGGTCAAAACCGGTTTGAGCGGTCAAAACCAGTTTGAGCCGGTCAAAACAGGTTTGAGCCGGTCTGGCCTGGTTTGATCGGTCAAAACCCGTATGAGTGCGGTTTGAGCGGTTTGAGCCGGTCAAAACCGGTTTGAGCTGGTCTGGTCTGGTTTGAGCCGGTTTGAGCCGGTCTGGTCTGGTTTGAGTCGGTTTGAGCCGGTCTGGTTTGAGTCGGTTTGAGTCCGGTTTGAGCCAGTCAAAACCGGTTTGAGCCGGTCTGGTTCGGTTTGAGCCGGTCTGGTCGGTTTGAGCCTGTCAAAACCGGTTTGAGCTGGTGAAAACGGTTTGAGATGTTCTGGTCCGGTTTGAGTCCGGTTTGAGCCCGTCAAAACCGGTTTGAGCCGGTCTGGTCTGGTTTGATCGGTCAAAACCCGTATGAGTCCGGTTTGAGCTGGTCAAAAGGTTTGAGCCGGTCAAAACCGGTTTGAGATGTTCTGGTCCGGTTTGAGCCGGTTTGAGCCGGTCTGGTCTGGTTTGAGCCGGTTTGAGCCGGTCTGTTCCTGTTTGAGCCGGTCTGGTCCGGTTTGAGTCCGGTTTGAGCTGCTCAAAACCGGTTTGAGCCGGTCTAGTCCGGTTTGAGTCTGGTTTGAGCCGTCAAAACCGGTTTGAGCCGGTCTGGTCTGGTTTGAGTCCGGTTTGAGCCAGTCAAAACAGGTTTGAGCCGGTCTGGTCCGGTTTGAGCGGTCTGGTCCGGTTTGATCCGGTCAAAACCGGTTTGAGCCGGTTTGAGCTGGTCAAAACCGGTTTGAGTCTGGTTTGAGCCGGTCTGGTTCGGTTTGAGCCGGTCTGGTCCGGTTTGAGTCCGGTTTGAGCGGTTCAAAACCGGTTTGAGCCGGTCTGGTCTGGTTTGAGCCAGTCAAAACCGGTTTGAGCCAGTCAAAACAGGTTTGAGCCGGTCTGGTCGGTTTGAGTCCGGTTTGAGCGGTCAAAACCGGTTTGAGCCGGTCTGGCCTGGTTTGATCCGGTCAAAACCCGTTTGACTCTGGTTTGAGCCGGTCAAAACTGGTTTGAGCCGGTCTGGTTCGGTTTGAGCTGGTCAAAACCGGTTTGAGCTGGTCTGGTCCGGTTTGAGTCCGGTTTGAGCCCGTCAAAACCGATTTGAGCGGTCTGGTCCGGTTTGAGCCGGTCAAAACCGGTTTGAGCCAGTCAAAACGGTTTGAGCCGGTCTGGTCCGGTTTGATCCGGTTTGAGCCGGTCAAAACCGGTTTGAGTCTGGTTTGAGCCGGTTTGAGCTGGTCTGGTCCGGTTTGAGCCGGTCAAAACCGGTTTGAGCCGGTCTAGTCCGGTTTGAGCCGGTCTAGTCGGTTTGAGCGGTGAAAACTGGTTTGAGCGGTCTGGTCTGGTTTGATCGGTCAAAACCCGTATGAGTCCGGTTTGAGCCGGTCAAAACCGGTTTGAGCTGGTCAAAACAGGTTTGAGCGGTCAAAACTGGTTTGAGCCGGTTTGAGCTGGTCAAAACTGGTTTGAGCCGGTCTGGTCTGGTTTGAGTCCGGTTTGAGCCGGTCAAAACCGGTTTCATCCGGTCTGGTTCGGTTTGAGCGGTCTGGTCGGTTTGAGCCTGTCAAAACCGGTTTGAGCGGTTTGAGCGGTCTAGTCGGTTTGAGCGGTCTGGTCGGTTTGATCCGGTCAAAACCGGTTTGAGCCAGTCTGGCCTGGTTTGATCCGGTCAAAACCCGTATGATTCCGGTTTGAGCCAGTGAAAACTGGTTTGCGATGTTCTGGTCCGCTTTGAGCCGGTTTGAGCCGGTCTGGTCTGGCGTGAGCCTGTTTTAGCCGGTCTGTTACTGTTTCAGTCCGCTTTCAGTGGTTCAAAACCGGTTTGAGCCGGTCTAGTCCGGTTTGAGTCCGTTTTCAGCGGTCAAAACCGGTTTGAGCCGGTCTGGTCCGGTTTGAGTCTGGTTTGAGCCACTCAAAACAGGTTTGAGCCAGTCTGGTCTGGTTTGAGTCCGGTTTGAGCCGGTCAAAACCGGTGTGAGCCGGTCTGGCCTAGTTTGATCTGGTCAAAACCCGTTTGACTCTGGTTTGAGCCATTCAAAACTGGTTTGAGGCAGTCTAGTCCAGTTTCAGTCCAGTTTGAGCCCGTCAAAACCGGTTTGAGACGGTCTGGTCCGGTTAGAATCCGGTTTGAGCTGGTCAAAACAGGTTTGAGACGGTTTTGAGCTGGTCAAAACAGGTTTCAGCCGGTTTGAGCTGGTCTGGTCGGTTTGACCGGTTTGAGCCTCTCTGGCCGGTTTGAGCCGGTCAAAACAGTTTGAGCCGGTCTGGTCTGGTTTGAGCCGGTCAAAACCGGTTTGAGCCAGTCTGGTCTGGTTTGAGTCCGGTTTGAGCCAGTCAAAACGGGTTTCATCGGTCTGGTTCGGTTTGAGCGGTCTGGTCGGTTTGAGCCTGTCAAAACCGGTAGGAAGCGGTCTGGCCGGTTTGAGTCCGTTTTCAGCGGTCAAAACCAGTTTGAGCCGGTCTGGCCTGGTTTGATCCGGTCAAAACCTGTATGAATCCGGTTAGAGCTGGTGAAAACCGGTTTGAGATGTTCTGGTGAGGTTTGAGCGGTTTGAGCGGTCTGGTCTGGCGTGAGCCGGTTTGAGCCGGTCTGGTCCGGTTTGAGTCTGGTTTGAGCGGTTCAAAACCGGTTTGAGCCGGTCTAGTCCGGTTTGAGTCCGTTTTCAGCGGTCAAAACGGTTTGAGCCGGTCTGGTCCGGTTTGAGTCGGTTTGAGCCGGTCAAAACCGGTTTGAGCCAGTCTGGTCTGGTTTGAGTCCGGTTTGAGCCGGTCAAAACCGGTTTGAGCGGTTTGAGCTGGTCTGGTCTGGTTTGATCCGGTCAAAACCCGTTTGACTCTGGTTTGAGCCAGTCAAAACTGGTTTGAGCCAGTCTGGTCTGGTTTGAGTCCGGTTTGAGCGGTCTGGTCTGGTTTGAGCCGGTTTGAGCCGGTCTGGTCCGGTTTGAGTCCGGTTTGAGCGGTTCAAAACCGGTTTGAGCCGGTTTGAGCCGTCAAAACCGGTTTGAGCGGTTCAAAACCGGTTTGAGCCGGTCAAAACCGGTTTGAGCCAGTCTGGTCTGGTTTGATCCGGTTTGAGCCAGTCAAAACCGGTTTGAGTCCGGTTTGAGCGGTTTGAGCTGGTCTGGTCTGGTTTGAGCTGGTCAAAACCGGTATGAGCTGGTCTGGTCGGTTTGAGTCCGGTTTGAGCCGGTCAAAACAGTTTGAGCCGGTCTGGCTGGTTTGAGTCCGTTTTCAGCCGGTCAAAACGGTTTGAGCGGTCTGGTCTGGTTTGAGTCTGGTTTGAGCGGTTTGAGCTGGTCTCTTCGGTTTGATTCGGTTTGAGCTGGTCAAAACAGTTTGAGCCGGTCTGGCCTGGTTTGATCCGGTCAAAACCCGTATGAGTCCGGTTTGAGCTGGTGAAAACCGGTTTGAGATGTTCTGGTCCGGTTTGAGCCGGTTTGAGCTGGTCTGGTCTGGTTTGATCCGGTTTGAGCCGGTCTGGTCTGGTTTGAGCCGGTCTGGTCCGGTTTGAGTCCGGTTTGAGCCGTTCAAAACCGGTTTGAGCCGGTCTGGTCTGGTTTGATCCGGTTTGAGCCGGTCTGGTCTGGTTTGAGCGGTCAAAACTGGTTTGAGCCGGTCTGGTCCGTTTGAGTCCGGTTTGAGCTGGTCAAAACCGGTTTGAGCCGGTCTGGTTTGAGTCCGTTTGAGCCGGTCTGGTCCGGTTTGAGCCTGTCAAAACCGGTAGGAAGCGGTCTGGCCGGTTTGAGTCGGTTTGAGCCGGTCAAAACCGGTTTGAGCCGGTCTGGCCTGGTTTGATCCGGTCAAAACCCGTATGAGTCCGGTTTGAGCCGGTGAAAACTGGTTTGAGATGTTCTGGTCCGGTTTGAGCCTGTCTGGTCCGTTTGATCCAGTTTGAGCCGGTCTGGCCTGGTTTGAGCCGGTTTGAGCCGGTCTGGTCCGGTTTGAGCCGGTCTGGTCCGGTTTGAGTCTGGTTTGAGCGGTTCAAAACCGGTTTGAGACGGTCTGGTCCGGTTTGAGTCTGGTTTGAGCCGGTCAAAACGGTTTGAGCTGGTCTGGTCTGGTTTGAGTCCGGTTTGAGCCGGTCTGGCCTGGTTTGATCCGGTTTGCGCTGGTCCAGTCAGGTTTTAGTCCGGTTTGAGCTGGTCAAAACCAGTTCAGCCGGTCTGGTTCGGTTTGAGACGGTCTGGTCCGGTTTGAGCCTTTCAAAACCGATTGGAACCGGTCTGGGTGGTTGGAGTCCGGTTTGAGCCAGTCAAAACCGGTTTGAGCCAGTCTGGCCTGGTTTGATCTGGTCAAAACCCGTATGAGTCCGGTTTGAGCAGTTGAAAACTGGTTTGAGATGTTCCGGTCCGGTTTGAGCCGGTTTGAGCCGGTATGGTCTGGTGTGAACTGGATGAGCTGGTCTGCTCCTGTTTGAGCCAGTCTGTTCCAGTTTGAGTCCGGTTTGAGCCGTTCAAAACCGGTTTGAGCCAGTCTGTTCCGGTTTGAGTCCTTTTTGAGCCAGTCAAAACAGGTTTTAGCCTGTCTGGTCCGGTTTGAGTCAGGTTTGAGTTCGGTTTGTGCCGGTCTCGTCCAGTTTTAGCCAGTCAAAACTGGTTTGAGCCCGTCTCGTCTGGTTTGAGCTGGTCAAAACCGGTTTGAGCCGGTGTGTTCCGGTTTGAGTCCTTCTTGAGCCAGTCAAAATAGGTTTGAGCCGGTCTGGTCCGGTTTGAGTCCGGTTTGAGCCGGTCAAAACCGGTTTGAGCCGGTCTGGCCAGGTTTGATCGGTTCAAAACCCGTTTGACTCTGGTTTGAGCCCGTCAAAACTGGTTTGAGCCGTTTTGGTCCGGTTTGAGCCGGTCAAAACTGGTTTGAGCCGGTTTGAGCTGGTCAAAACTGGTTTGAGCCGGTCTAGTCGGTTTGAGTCGGTTTGAGCTGGTCAAAACGGTTTGAGCCGGTCTGGTCTGGCGTGAGCCGGTTTTAGCCGGTCTGTTACTGTTTCAGTCCGGTTTGAGCCTGGTCAAAACCGGTTTGAGCCGGTCTGGTCCGGTTTGAGCCGTTCTGGTCGGTTTGATCCGGTCAAAACCGGTTTGAGCCGGTCTGGTCGGTTTGAGTCCGGTTTGAGCGGTCAAAACCGGTTTGAGCCGGTTTGAGCTGGTCAAAACAGGTTTGAGCGGTTCAAAACCGGTTTGAGTCTGGTTTGAGCTGGTCAAAAGAGGTTTCAGCCGTTCTGGTCGGTTTGATCCGGTTTGAGCCGGTCTGGTCTGGTTTGAGCGGTTTGAGCGGTTCAAAACCGGTTTGAGCTGGTCTGGTCGGTTTGAGTCCGGTTTGAGCCCGTCAAAACCGATTTGAGCGGTCTGGTGCGGTTTAAGTCGGTTTGAGCCGGTCAAAACCGGTTTGAGCCAGTCAAAACAGGTTTGAGCCGGTCTGGTGCGGTTTGAGCGGTCAAAACAGTTTGAGCCGGTCAAAACCGGTTTGAGCCTGTCAAAACCGGTTTGAGCGGTCTGGTCCGGTTTGAGTCCGGTTTGAGCGGTCAAAACCGGTTTGAGCCGGTTTGAGCTGTCAAAACCGGTTTGAGCGGTTTGAGCGGTCTGGTCGGTTTGAGCGGTCTGGTCCGGTTTGATCCGGTCAAAACCGGTTTGAGCCAGTCTGGCCTGGTTTGATCCGGTCAAAACCCGTATGAGTCGGTTTGAGCGGTTTGAGCTGGTGAAAACTGGTTTGCGATGTTCTGGTCCGCTTTGAGCGGTTTGAGCGGTCTGGTCTGGCGTGAGCCGGTTTTAGCCGGTCTGTTACTGTTTCAGTCCGCTTTGAGCGGTTCAAAACCGGTTTGAGCGGTCTAGTCCGGTTTGAGTCCGTTTTCAGCGGTCAAAACCGGTTTGAGCGGTCTGGTCGGTTTGAGTCTGGTTTGAGCCAGTCAAAACTGGTTTGAGCCAGTCTGGTCTGGTTTGAGTCTGGTTTGAGCTGGTCAAAACCGGTTTGAGCCGGTCTGGCCTGGTTTGATCTGGTCAAAACCGTTTGACTCTGGTTTGAGCCAGTCAAAACTGGTTTGAGCCGGTCTAGTCCGGTTTCAGTCCGGTTTGAGCCCGTCAAAACCGCTTTGAGACGGTCTGGTCGGTTAGAATCCGGTTTGAGCTGGTCAAAACAGGTTTGATTCGGTTTGAGCTGGTCAAAACAGGTTTCAGCCGGTCTGGTCTGGTTTGATCCGGTTTGAGCGGTCTGGTCTGGCGTGAGCCGGTTTGAGCGGTCAAAACAGTTTGAGCCGGTCTGGTCTGGTTTGAGCCGGTCAAAACCGGTTTGAGCCAGTCTGGTCTGGTTTGAGTCCGGTTTGAGCCGGTCAAAACCGGTTTCATCCGGTCTGGTTCGGTTTGAGCCGGTCTGGTCCGGTTTGAGCCTGTCAAAACCGGTAGGAAGCGGTCTGGCCGGTTTGAGTCCGTTTTCAGCGGTCAAAACCGGTTTGAGCCGGTCTGGCCTGGTTTGATCCGGTCAAAACCCGTATGAGTCGGTTTGAGCTGGTGAAAACCGGTTTGAGATGTTCTGGTGAGGTTTGAGCGGTTTGAGCCGGTTTGAGCGGTCTGGCGGTTTGAGCGGTTTGAGCCGGTCTGGTCCGGTTTGAGTCTGGTTTGAGCGGTTCAAAACCGGTTTGAGCGGTCTAGTCCGGTTTGAGTCCGGTTTGAGCTGGTCAAAAGGTTTGAGCCGGTCTGGTGCGGTTTAAGTCGGTTTGAGCCAGTCAAAACAGGTTTGAGCCGGTCTGGTCTGGTTTGAGTCTGGTTTGAGCCGGTCAAAACCGGTTTGAGCCGGTCTGGCCTGGTTTGATCTGGTCAAAACCAGTTTGACTCTGGTTTGAGTCGGTCAAAACTGGTTTGAGCCATTCTGGTCGGTTTGATCGGTTTGAGCCGTTCTGGTCGGTTTGAGTCCGTTTGAGCTGGTCAAAACTGGTTTGAGCGGTCTAGTCCGGTTTCAGTCGGTTTGAGCCCGTCAAAACCGGTTTGAGCGGTCTGGTCCGGTTAGAATACGGTTTGACCTGGTCAAAACAGGTTTGAGTTCGGTTTGAGCTGGTCAAAACAGGTTTCAGCCGGCCTGGTCGGTTTGACCCAGTTTGAGCGCTCTGGCCGGTTTGAGCCGCTCAAAACCGGTTTGAGCGGTCTGGTCGGTTTGATCCGGTTTGAGCTGGTCTCTTCGGTTTGATTCGGTTTGAGCTGGTCAAAACCGGTTTGAGTCGGTTTGAGCGGTCAAAACAGGTTTGAGCGGTCTGGCCTGGTTTGATCGGTCAAAACCCGTATGAGTGCGGTTTGAGCGGTGAAAACCAGTTTGAGCCGGTCTGGTCTGGCGTGAGCGGTTTTAGCGGTCTGTTACTGTTTCAGTCCGCTTTGAGCGGTTCAAAACCGGTATGAGCTGCTCTGGTCCGGTTTGAGTCCGGTTTGAGCCAGTCAAAACAGATTTGAGCCGGTCTGGCTGGTTTGAGTCCGGTTTGAGCCGGTCAAAATCGGTTTGAGCCGGTCTGCTGCGGTTTGATTTGGTTTGAGCCGGTCTGGTCCGGTTTGATTCGGTTTGAGCTGGTCAAAACCGTTTTGAGCCGGTCTGGTCTGGTTTGAGTCCGGTTTGAGTACGGTTTGTGCCGGTCTGGTCCGGTTTGAGCCAGTCAACACTGGTTTCAGCCCGTCTCGTCCGGTTTGAGCCGGTCAAAACTGGTTTGAGCCGGTCTAATATGGTCAAAACTTGTTTGAGCCGGTCTTCTCGGATTTGAGTCGGGTTTGAGGTGTCAAAACCGGTTTCAACCGGTCTGTTACTGTTTCAGTCCGCTTTGAGCGGTTCAAAACCGGTTTGAGCCGGTCTAGTCCGGTTTGAGTCCGTTTTCAGCCGGTCAAAACCAGTTTGAGCCGGTCTGGTCCGGTTTGAGTCTGGTTTGAGCCAGTCAAAACAGGTTTGAGCCGGTCTGGTCTGGTTTGAGTCTGGTTTGAGCTGGTCAAAACCGGTTTGAGCCGGTCTGGCCTGGTTTGATCTGGTCAAAACCAGTTTGACTCTGGTTTCAGCCGGTCAAAACTGGTTTGAGCCGGTCTAGTCCGGTTTCAGTCCGGTTTGAGCCCGTCAAAACCGATCTGAGACGGTGTGGTCCGGTTAGAATCCGGTTTGAGCTGGTCAGAACAGGTTTGATTCCGGTTTGAGCTGGTCAAAAGAGGTTTCAGCCGTTCTGGTCCGGTTTGACCCGGTTTGAGCCTCTCTGGCCCGGTTTGAGCCGGTCAAAACAGTTTGAGCGGTCTGGTCTGGTTTGAGCGGTCAAAACCGGATTGAGCCGGTCTGGACCGCTTTTAGTTCGGTTTGAGCCGGTCAAAACTGGTTTGAGCGGTCTGGTCTGGTTTGAGCCGGTCTGGTCTGGTTTGATCCGGTCAAAACCCGTATGAGTCGGTTTGAGCGGTCTGGTCTGGTTTGAGTCCGTTTTCAGCCGGTCAAAACCGGTTTGAGCCGGTCTGGCCTGGTTTGATCCGGTCAAAACCTGTATGAATCCGGTTAGAGCTGGTGAAAACCGGTTTGAGATGTTCTGGTGAGGTTTGAGCCGGTTTGAGCTGGTCTGGTCTGGCGTGAGCCGGTTTTAGCCGGTCTGTTACTGTTTCAGTCCGCTTTGAGCGGTTCAAAACCGGTTTGAGCCGGTCTAGTCCGGTTTGAGTCCGTTTTCAGCCGGTCAAAAACGGTTTGAGCTGGTCTGGTGCGGTTTAAGTCCGGTTTGAGCCAGTCAAAACAGGTTTGAGCCGGTCTGGTCTGGTTTGAGTCCGGTTTGAGCCAGTCAAAACAGGTTTGAGCCGGTCTGGTCTGGTTTGAGTCTGGTTTGAGCTGGTCAAAACCGGTTTGAGCCGGTCTGGCCTGGTTTGATCTGGTCAAAACCAGTTTGACTCTGGTTTGAGTCGGTCAAAACTGGTTTGAGCCGGTCTAGTCCGGTTTCAGTCCGGTTTGAGCCCGTCAAAACCGATTTGAGACGGTCTGGTCCGGTTAGAATCCGGTTTGAGCTGGTCAAAACAGGTTTGATTCTGGTTTGAGCTGGTCAAAAGAGGTTTCAGGCGTTCTGGTCCGGTTTGACACGGTTTGAGACTCTCTGGCCGGTTTGAGCCGGTCAAAACCGGTTTGAGTCGGTTTGAGCCAGTCTGGTCTGGTTTGAGCCGGTCAAAACCGGATTGAGCCGGTCTGGTCCGGTTTGAGTCTGGTCTGGTTTGATCGGTTTGAGCTGTCAAAACCGGTTTGAGTCTGGTCTGGTTTGATCGGTTTGAGCCGGTCTGGTCCGGTTTGAGCCTGTCAAAACCGGTTGGAAGCGGTCTGAGCCGGTTTGAGTCCGGTTTGAGCCGGTCAAAACCGGTTTGAGCCAGTCTGGCCTGGTTTGATCCGGTCAAAACCCGTATGAATCCGGTTTGAGCCTGTGAAAACCGGTTTGAGATGTTCTGGTCCGGTTTGAGCAGGTTTGAGCCGGTCTGGTCTGGCGTGAGCCGGTTTTAGCCGGTCTGTTACTGTTTCAGTCCGGTTTGAGCGGTTCAAAACCGGTTTGAGCCGGTCTAGTCCGGTTTGAGTCCGTTTTCAGCCAGTCAAAACCGGTTTGAGCAGGTCTGGTCTGGTTTGAGCCCGGTTTGAGCCGGTCAAAACCGGTTTGAGCCGTTCTGGTCTGGTTTGATCGGTCAAAACCGGTTTGAGATGTTCTGGTCGCTTTGAGCGGTTCAAAACGGTTTGAGCCGGTCAAAACTGGTTTGAGCCGGTCTAGTCCGGTTTCAGTCCGGTTTGAGCCCGTCAAAACCGGTTTGAGATGGTCTGGTCCGGTTAGAATCCGGTTTGAGCTGGTCAAAACAGGTTTGAGTCCGGTTTGAGCTGGTCAAAACAGGTTTCAGCCGGTCTGGTCCGGTTTGACCCGGTTTGAGCCTCTCTGGCCCGGTTTGAGCCGGTCAAAACAGGTTTGAGCCGGTCTGGTCCGGTTTGAGCCTGTCAAAACCGGTTTGAGTCCGGTTTCAGTCCGGTTTGAGCGGTCTGGTCGGTTTGATCCGGTCAAAACCGGTTTCATCCGGTCTGGTTCGGTTTGAGCCGGTCTGGTCCGGTTTGAGGCTGTCAAAACCGGTTGGAAGCGGTCTGGGCCCATTTGAGTCCGGTTTGAGCCGGTCACAACCGGTTTGAGCCGGTCTGGCCTGGTTTGATCCGGTCAAAACCCGTATGAGTCCGGTTAGAGCTGGTGAAAACCGGTTTGAGATGTTCTGGTGAGGTTTGAGCCGGTTTGAGCCGGTCTGGTCTGGCGTGAGCCGGTTTTAGCCGGTCTGTTACTGTTTCAGTCCGGTTTGAGCGGTTCAAAACCGGTTTGAGCCGGTCTAGTCCGGTTCGAGTCCGTTTTCAGCCGGTCAAAAACGGTTTGAGCCGGTCTGGTGCGGTTTGAGTCCGGTTTGAGCCAGTCAAAACAGGTTTGAGTCCGTTTTCAGCCTGTGTGGTCTGGTTTGAGTCTGGTTTGAGCCAGCCAAAACCGGTTTGAGGCGGTCTGGCCTGGTTTGATCTGGTGAAAACCTGTTTGACACTGGTTTGAGCCAGTCAAAACTGGTTTGAGCCATTCTGGTCTGGTTTGATCCGGTTTGAGCCGGTCTGGTCGGTTTGAGTCCGTTTGAGCCGGTCAAAACGGTTTGAGCGGTCTAGTCGGTTTCAGTCCGGTTTGAGCCCGTCAAAACCGGTTTGAGACGGTCTGGTCCGGTTTGATCCGGTTTGAGCCAGTCTGGTCTGGTTTGAGCCAGTCAAAACCGGTTTGAGTCGGTTTGAGCTGGTCAAAACAGGTTTGATTCGGTTTGAGCTGGTCAAAACCGGTTTCATCCGGTCTGGTTCGGTTTGAGCCGGTCTGGTCCGGTTTGAGCCTGTCAAAACCGGTTTGAGCTGGTCTGGTCCGGTTTGAGTCCGGTTTGAGCCGGTCAAAACCGGTTTGAGCGGTCAAAACCGGTTTGAGCCAGTCTGGTCTGGTTTGAGCCGGTTTGAGCTGGTCAAAACCGGTTTGAGTCTGGTTTGAGCGGTTTGAGCTGGTCTGGTCGGTTTGAGCCAGTCAAAACCGGTATGAGCTGGTCTGGTCCGGTTTGAGTCCGGTTTGAGCCAGTCAAAACAGGTTTGAGCCGGTCTGGCTGGTTTGATCTGGTCAAAACCAGTTTGACTCTGGTTTGAGCCGGTCAAAACTGATTTGAGCCGGTCTACTCCGGTTTCAGTCTGGTTTGAGCCCGTCAAAACAGGTTTGAGACGGTCTGGTCCAGTTAGAATCCGGTTTGAGCTGGTCAAAACAGGTTAGATTCCGGTTTGAGCTAGTCAAAGCAAGTTTCAGCCGGTCTGGTCCGGTTTGACCCGGTTTGAGACTCTCTGGCCTGGTATGAACCGTTCAAAACAGTTTTGAGCCGGTCTGGTCTGGTTTGAGCCGGTCAAAACCGGATTGAGCCGGTCTGGTCCGCTTTTAGTCCAGTGTGAGTCTGTCAAAACCGGTTTCATCCTGTCTGGTTCGGTTTGAGCCGGTCTGGTACAGTTTGAGCCTGTCAAAACCGGTAGGAAGTGGTCTGGGCCGGATTGAGTCCGGTTTGAGCCGGTCAAAACCGGTTTGAGCCAGTCTGGCCTGGTTTGATCCGGTCAAAACCCGTATGAATCCGGTTAGAGCTGGAGAAAACCAGTTTGAGATGTTCTGCTGAGGTGTGAGCCGGTTTGAGCCGGTCTGGTCTGGCGTGAGCCGGTTTTAGCCGGTCTGTTACTGTTTCAGTCCGGTTTGAGCGGTTCAAAACCGGTTTGAGCTGGTCAAAACAGGTTTGAGCGGTCAAAACAGGTTTGAGCCGGTCTGGTCCGGTTTGAGTCCGGTTTGAGCTGGTGAAAACCGGTTTCAGTCCGGTTTGAGCCGGTCTGGTTTGAGCCGGTCAAAACCAGTTTGACTCTGGTTTGAGCCAGTCAAAACCGGTTTGAGCCGGTTTGAGCTGGTCAAAACAGTTTGAGCCGGTCAAAACCGGTTTGAGCCGGTCTGGTCCGGTTTGAGCGGTCAAAACCGGTTTGAGCCGGTTTGAGCTGGTCAAAACTGGTTTGAGCGGTCTGGTCCGGTTTGAGTCTGGTTTGAGCCGGTCAAAACCGGTTTCATCCGGTCTGGTTCGGTTTGAGCCGGTCTGGTCCGGTTTGAGACTGTCAAAACCGGTAGGAAGCGGTCTGGGCGGTTTGAGTCCGGTTTGAGCCGGTCAAAACCGGTTTGAGCGGTCTGGCCTGGTTTGATCCGGTCAAAACCCGTATGAGTCCGGTTGGAGCTGGTGAAACCTGGTTTGAGATGTTCTGGTGCGGTTTGAGCCTGTTTGAGCCGGTCTGGTCAGGCGTGAGCCGGTTTTAGCCGGTCTGTTACTGTTTCCGTCCGGTTTGAGCGGTTCAAAACCGGTTTGAGCCGGTCTAGTCCGGTTCGAGTCCGTTTTCAGCCGGTCAAAAACGGTTTGAGCCTGTCTGGTGCGGTTTGAGTGTGGTTTGAGCCAGTCAAAACAGGTTTCAGCCGGTCTGGTCTGGTTTGAGTCTGGTTTGAGCCGGTCAAAACCGGTTTGAGCCGGTCTGGCCTGGTTTTATCTGGTCAAAACACGTTTGACTCTGGTTTGAGCTGGTCAAAACTGGTTTGAGCCGTTCTGGTCCGGTTTCATTCGTTTTGAGCCGGTCTGGTCGCGTTCGAGCCGGTCAAAACTGGTTTGAGCCGGTCGAGTCCGGTTTCAGTCTGGTTTGAGCCCGTCAAAACCGGTTTGAGACGTTCTGGTCCGGTTAGAATCCGGTTTGAGCTGGTCAAAACAGGTTTGAGTACGGTTTGAGCTGGTCAAAACAGGTTTCAGCTGGCCTGGTCCAGTTTGAACCAGTTTGAGCCTCTCTGGCCCGGTTTTAGCCGGTCAAATCCGGTTTGAGCCTGTCTGGTCTGGTTTGATCCGGTTTGAGCCGGTCTGGTCTGGTTTGAGCCAGTCAAAACGGGTTTGAGACGGTCTGGTCTGGTTTTAGTCCGGTTTGAGCCAGTCAAAACTGGTTTGAGCTGGTCTGGTCTGGTGTGAGTCCGGTTTGGGTCCGGTTTGTGCCGATCTGGTCCGGGTTGAGCCGGTCAACACCGGTTTGAGCCCGTCTCGTCCGGTTTGAGCCGGTCAAAATCGGTTTGAGCTGGTCTAATACGGTCAAAACTTGTTTGAGCCGGTCTGCTCGGATCTGAGTCCAGTTTGAGGCGGTCAAAACCGGTTTCATCCGGTCTGGTTCGGTTTGAGCCGGTGTGGTCCGGTTTGAGACTGTCAAAACCGGTTGGAAGCGGTCTGGGCCGGTTTGAGTCCGGTTTGAGCCGGTCAAAACCGGTTTGAGCCAGTCTGGCCTGGTTTGATCCGGTCAAAACCCGTATGAGTCCGGTTTGAGCCGGTGAAAACTGGTTTACGATGTTCTGGTCTGCTTTGAGCCGGTTTGATCCAGTCTGGTCTGGCGTGAGCCAGTTTTAGCCGGTCTGTTACTGTTTCAGTCCGGTTTGAGCGTTTCAAAACCGGTTTGAGCCGGTCTAGTCCGGTTTGAGTCCGTTTTCAGCCGGTCAAAACCGGTTTGAGCCGGTCTGGTCCGGTTTGAGTCTGGTTTGAGCCAGTCAAAACAGGTTTGAGCCGGTCTGGTCTGGTTTGAGTCCGGTTTGAACCGGTCAAAACCGGTTTGAGCCGGTCTGGCCTGGTTTGATCTGGTCAAAACCAGTTTGACTCTGGTTTGAGCCGGTCAAAACTGGTTTGAGCCGGTCTAGTCCGGTTTCAGTCCGGTTTGAGCCCGTCAAAACCGGTTTGAGTCGGTCTGGTCCGGTTAGAATCCGGTTTGAGCTGGTCAAAACCGGTTTGAGTCGGTTTGAGCCAGTCAAAACTGGTTTGAGCTGGTCTGGTCCGGTTTGAGTCGGTTTGAGCCGGTCTGGTCCGGTTTGAGCCAGTCAAAACAGGTTTGAGCGGTCTGGTCTGGTTTGAGCCGGTCAAAACCGGATTGAGCCGGTCTGGTCCGCTTTTAGACCGGGTTGAGGCTGTCAAACCGGTTTCATCCGGTCTGGTTCGGTTTGAGCCGGTCTGCAACGGTTTGAGCCTTTCACAACCGGTAGGAAGCCGTCTGGGCCGGTTTGAGTCCGGTTTGAGAGGGTCAAAACCGGTTTGAGCCGGTCTGGTCAGGTTTGAATCTGGTTTGAGCCACTCAAAACAGGTTTGAGCCGGTTTGCTCTGGTTTGAGTCCAGTTTGAGCCTGTCAAAACCGGTTTGAGCCGGTCTGGCCTGGTTTTATCTGTCAAAACCCGTTTGACTCTGGTTTGAGCCGGTCAAAACTGGTTTGAGCTGGTCTAGTCCCGTTTCAGTCCTGTTTGAGCCCGTCAAAACCGGTTTGAGACAGTCTGGTCCGGTTAGAATCCAGTTTGAGCTGGTCAAAACAGGTTTCAGCCGGTCTGGTCCGGTTTGAACCAGTTTGAGCCTCTCTGGCCCGGTTTTAGCCGGTCAAATCCGGTTTGAGCCGGTCTGGTCCAGTTTGATCCGGTTTGAGACGGTCTGGTCTGGTTTGAGCCAGTCAAAACAGGTTTCAGCCGGTCTGGTCTGGTTTGAGTCTGGTTTGAGCCGGTCAAAACCGGTTTGAGCCGGTCTGGCCTGGTTTTATCTGGTCAAAACACGTTTGACTCTGGTTTGAGCTGGTCAAAACTGGTTTGAGCCATTCTGGTCCGGTTTGATCGGTCAAAACCGGTTTGAGATGTTCTGGTCGCTTTGAGCGGTTTGAGCCGGTCAAAACTGGTTTGAGCGGTCTAGTCCGGTTTCAGTCCGGTTTGAGCCGTCAAAACCGGTTTGAGACGGTCTGGTCCGGTTAGAATCCGGTTTGAGCTGGTCAAAACCGGTTTGAGTCGGTTTGAGCTGGTCAAAACTGGTTTGAGCTGGTCTGGTCCGGTTTGATCCGGTTTGAGCCTCTCTGGCCGGTTTGAGCCGGTCAAAACCGGTTTGAGCCGGTCTGGTCTGGTTTGATCCGGTTTGAGCCGGTCTGGTCTGGTTTGAGCCAGTCAAAACTGGTTTGAGCCGGTCTGGTCTGGTTTCAGTCCGGTTTGAGCCAGTCAAAACTGGTTTGAGCTGGTCTGGTCTGGTTTGAGTCCGGTTTGAGTCCGGTTTGAGCCGTTCTGGTCGGTTTGAGCGGTCAAAACGGTTTGAGCCGGTCTAGTCCGGTTTGAGCCGGTCAAAACCGGTTTGAGTCTGGTCTGGTTTGAGCTGGTCAAAACTGGTTTGAGCCGGTCTGGTCTGGTTTGAGTCCGGTTTGAGCCGGTCAAAACCGGTTTCATCCGGTCTGGTTCGGTTTGAGCGGTCTGGTCCGGTTTGAGCCGGTCAAAACCGGTATGAGCTGGTCTGGTCCGGTTTGAGTCCGGTTTGAGCCAGTCAAAACAGGTTTGAGCCAGTCTGGCCTGGTTTGATCCGGTCAAAACCCGTATGAGTCCGGTTTGAGCCGGTGAAAACTGGTTTGCGATGTTCTGGTCCGCTTTGAGCCGGTTTGAGCCGGTCTGGTCTGGCGTGAGCCGGTTTTAGCCGGTCTGTTACTGTTTCAGTCAGGTATGAGCGGTTCAATACCGGTTTGAGCCGGTCTAGTCCGGTTTGAGTCCATTTTCAGCCGGTCAAAACCGGTATGAGCCAGTCTGTTCCTGTTTGAGTCTGGTTTGAGCCAGTCAAAACAGGTTTGAGCCGGTCTGGTCTGGTTTGAGTCCGGTTTGAACCGGTGAAAACCGGTTTGAGCCGGTCTGCCCGGTTTGATCTGGTCAAAACCAGTTTGACTCTGGTTTGAGCCGGTCAAAACTGTTTTGAGCCGCTCTAGTCCGGTTTAAGTCCGGTTTGAGCCCGTCAAAACCGGTTTGAGTCGGTCTGGTCCGATTAGAATCCGGTTTGAGCTGGTCAAAACAGGTTTGATTCCGGTTTGAGCTAGTCAAAACAAGTTTGAGCCGGTTTGAGCTGGTGAAAACCGGTTTGACTCTGGTTTGAGCCGGTCTGGTCCGGTTTGAGCCAGTCAAAACAGTTTGAGCCGGTCTGGTCTGGTTTGAGCCGGTCAAAACCGGTTTGAGATGTTCTGGTCCGCTTTGAGCGGTTTGAGCGGTTTGAGCCGGTCAAAACAGGTTTCAGCCGGTCTGGTCCGGTTTGAGTCTGGTCTGGTTTCAGTCGGTTTGAGCCTGTCAAAACCGGTAGGAAGCGGTCTGGGCGGTTTGAGTCCGGTTTGAGCGGTTCAAAACCGGTTTGAGCCGGTCTGGTCTGGTTTGAGTCTGGTTTGAGCCAGTCAAAACCGGTTTGAGCTGTCAAAACCGGTTTGACTCTGGTTTGAGTCCGGTTTGAGCCTGTCAAAACCGGTTTGAGCCGGTCTGGCCTGGTTTGATCTGGTCAAAACCGTTTGACTCTGGTTTGAGCCGGTCAAAACTGGTTTGAGCCGGTCTAGTCGGTTTCAGTCCGGTTTGAGCCGTCAAAACCGGTTTGAGACGGTCTGGTCCGGTTAGAATCCGGTTTGAGCTGGTCAAAACAGGTTTCAGCCGGTCTGGTCCGGTTTGAGCGGTCAAAACCAGTTTGAGCCGGTCTGGTCCGGTTTGATCCGGTCAAAACCGGTTTGAGCCGGTCTGGTCCGGTTTGATCCGGTTTGAGCCGGTCTGGTCTGGTTTGAGCCGGTGAAAACGGGTTTGAGCTGGTCTGGTCAGGTTTGAGTCCGGTTTGAGCCGGTCAAAATCGGTTTGAGCCGGTCTGGTCCGGTTTGAGTCTGGTTTGAGCTGGTCAAAACCGTTTGAGCCGGTCAAAACCGTTTGACTCTGGTTTGAGCGGTCTGGGCGGTTTGAGTCCGGTTTGAGCCAGTCAAAACCGGTTTGAGCCGGTCAAAACCGGTTTGAGCCAGTCTGGTCTGGTTTGAGCCGGTTTGAGCTGGTCAAAACCGGTTTGAGTCGGTTTGAGCGGTTTGAGCTGGTCTGGTCGGTTTGAGCTGGTGAAAACCGGTTTGAGCTGGTCTGGTCGGTTTGAGTCGGTTTGAGCCAGTCAAAACAGGTTTGAGCCGGTCTGGCTGGTTTGAGTCCGGTTTGAGCTGGTCAAAACCGGTTTGAGCCGGTCTGGCCTGGTTTGATCTGGTCAAAACCGGTTTGAGTCCGTTTGAGCCGGTCTGGTCGGTTAGAATCCGGTTTGAGCCGGTCTGGTCCGGTTTCAGTCCGGTTTGAGCCGTCAAAACCGGTTTGAGACGGTCTGGTCGGTTAGAATCCGGTTTGAGCTGGTCAAAACAGGTTTGAGTCCGGTTTGAGCGGTTCAAAACCGGTTTGAGCCGGTTTGAGTCGGTTTGAGTCCGGTTTGAGCCAGTCAAAACGGTTTGAGCCGGTCTGGTCCGGTTTGAGTCCGGTTTGAGCCAGTCAAAACAGGTTTGAGCCGGTCTGGTCTGGTTTGAGCGGTCTGGTCCGGTTTGATCCGGTCAAAACCGGTTTGAGCGGTCTGGCCTGGTTTGATCTGGTCAAAACCGTTTGACTCTGGTTTGAGCCAGTCAAAACTGGTTTGAGCCAGTCTGGTCTGGTTTGATCCGGTTTGAGCCGGTTTGAGCTGGTCAAAACCGTTTGAGCCGGTCAAAACCGGTTTGAGCCGGTCTAGTCGGTTTCAGTCCGGTTTGAGCCGTCAAAACCGATTTGAGACGGTCTGGTCGGTTAGAATCCGGTTTGAGCTGGTCAAAACAGGTTTGAGTCCGGTTTGAGCCGGTCAAAACCGGTTTGAGCTGGTCTGGTCCGGTTTGAGTCCGGTTTGAGCCAGTCAAAACAGGTTTGAGCCGGTCTGGCTGGTTTGAGTCCGTTTTCAGCCGGTCAAAACGGTTTGAGCCGGTCTGGCCTGGTTTGATCCGGTCAAAACCTGTATGAGTCCGGTTTGAGCCGGTCAAAACGGTTTGAGCCGGTCTAGTCCGGTTTCAGTCGGTTTGAGCCGTCAAAACCGGTTTGAGCCGGTCTGGTTTGATCCGGTCAAAACCGGTTTGAGCTGGTCAAAACAGGTTTGAGTCCGGTTTGAGCGGTTCAAAACCGGTTTGAGCCGGTCTAGTCCGGTTTGAGTCCGGTTTGAGCCAGTCAAAACGGTTTGAGCCGGTCTGGTCCGGTTTGAGTCCGGTTTGAGCCAGTCAAAACAGGTTTGAGCCGGTCTGGTCTGGTTTGAGTCTGGTCTGGTTTGAGCCAGTCAAAACCGGTTTGAGCGGTCTGGCCTGGTTTGATCTGGTCAAAACCGTTTGACTCTGGTTTGAGCCAGTCAAAACTGGTTTGAGCCAGTCTGGCCTGGTTTGATCCGGTTTGAGCCGGTTTGAGCTGGTCAAAACCGTTTGAGCCGGTCAAAACGGTTTGAGCCGGTCTAGTCCGGTTTCAGTCCGGTTTGAGCCGTCAAAACCGATTTGAGACGGTCTGGTCCGGTTAGAATCCGGTTTGAGCTGGTCAAAACAGGTTTGAGTCCGGTTTGAGCTGGTCAAAACTGGTTTGAGCTGGTCTGGTCGGTTAGAATCCGGTTTGAGCCGGTCTGGCTGGTTTGAGTCCGTTTTCAGCCGGTCAAAACAGGTTTGAGCCGGTCTGGTCTGGTTTGAGCCAGTCAAAACCGGTTTGAGTCGGTTTGAGCGGTCTAGTCCGGTTTCAGTCCGGTTTGAGCCGGTCAAAACCGGTTTCATCCGGTCTGGTTCGGTTTGAGCTGGTCTGGTCCGGTTTGAGCCTGTCAAACCCGGTTGGAAGCGGTCTGGGCCGGTTTGAGTCGAGTTTGAACCGGTCACAACCGGTTTGAGCCGGTGTGGCCTGGTTTGATCCGGTCAAAAGCAGTGTGAGGTCGGTTAGTGCTGTTGAAAACCGGTTTGAGATGTTCTGGTCCGGTTTGAGCCGGTTTGAGCCGGTCTGGTCTGGCGTGAGCCGATTTTAGCCGGTCTGTTTCTGTTTCACTCTGGTTTGAGCAGTTCAAAACCGGTTTGAGCCGGTCTAGTCCGGTTTGAGTCCGTCTTCAGCCGGTCAAAACCGGTTTGAGCCGGTCTGGTCCGGTTTGAGTCTGGATTGAGCCAGTCAAAACAGGTTTGAGCCGGTCTGGTCTGGTTTGAGTCTGGTTTGAGCTGGTCAACAAAGGTTTGAGCTGGTCTGGCCTGGTTTGATCTGGTCAAAACCAGTTTGACTCTGGTTTGAGTCGGTCAAAACTGGTTTGAGCCGGTCTAGTCCGGTTTCAGTCCGGTTTGAGCCCTCAAAACCGATTTGAGACGGTCTGGTCCGGTTAGAATCCGGTTTGAGCTGGTCAAAACAGGTTTGATTCCGGTTTGAGCTAGTCAAAACAAGTTTCAGCCGGTCTGGTCCGGTTTGACCTGGTTTGAGCCTCTCTGGCCCGGTTTGAGCCGGTCAAAACTGGTTTGAGCTGGTCTGGTCTGGTTTGAGCCGGTCAAAACCGGATTGAGCCGGTCTGGTCCGGTTTGAGTCCGGTTTGAGCCTGTCAAAACCGGTTTCATCGGTCTGGTTCGGTTTGAGCCGGTCTGGTTTGAGTCGGTTTGAGCCTGTCAAAACCGGTAGGAAGCGGTCTGGCCGGTTTGAGTCCGGTTTGAGCCGGTCAAAACCGGTTTGAGCCGGTCTGGCCTGGTTTGATCCGGTCAAAACCTGTATGAATCCGGTTAGAGCTGGTGAAAACCGGTTTGAGATGTTCTGGTGAGGTGTGAGCCGGTTTGAGCCGGTCTGGTCTGGCGTGAGCCGGTTTTAGCCGGTCTGTTACTGTTTCAGACCGGTTTGAGCGGTTCAAAACAGGTTTGAGCCGGTCTAGTCCGGTTTGAGTCCGTTTTCAGCCGGTCAAAAACGGTTTGAGCCGGTCTGGTCCGGTTTGAGTCCGGTTTGAGCCAGTCAAAACAGGTTTGAGCCGGTCTGGTCTGGTTTGAGTCCGGTTTGAGCCGGTCAAAACCGGTTTGAGCCGGTCTGGCCTGGCTTGATCTGGTCAAAACCCGTTTGACTCTGGTTTGAGCCAGTCAAAACTGGTTTGAGCCGGTCTGGTCCGGTTTGATCCGGTTTGAGCCGTTCTGGTCGGTTTGAGCTGGTCAAAACCGGTTTGAGTCCGGTTTGAGTCTGGTCTGGTTTCAGTCGGTTTGAGCCGTCAAAACCGGTTTGAGACGGTCTGGTCCGGTTAGAATCCGGTTTGAGCCTGGTCAAAACAGGTTTGAGTTCGGTTTGAGCTGGTCAAAACAGGTTTGAGCCGGTCTGGTCGGTTTGAGCCGGTTTGAGCGGTCTGGCCGGTTTGAGCGGTCAAAACCGGTTTGAGCCGGTCTGGTCCGGTTTGATCCGGTTTGAGCTGGTCTGGTCCGGTTTGAGTCGGTTTGAGCTGGTCAAAACCGGTTTGAGTCCGGTTTGAGCCGGTCAAAACAGGTTTGAGCCGGTCTGGCCTGGTTTGATCCGGTCAAAACCGGTTTGAGTCGGTTTGAGCTGGTGAAAACCGGTTTGAGCTGGTCTGGTCTGGTTTGAGCCGGTTTGAGCTGGTCTGGTCTGGTTTGAGTCCGTTTGAGCCGGTCTGGTCCGGTTTGAGCCGGTCTGGTCCGGTTTGAGTCCGGTTTGAGCGGTTCAAAACCGGTTTGAGCCGGTCTAGTCGGTTTCAGTCGGTTTGAGCCTGTCAAAACCGGTTTGAGCCGGTCTGGTCTGGTTTGAGTCGGTTTGAGCCAGTCAAAACAGGTTTGAGCGGTCTGGTCGGTTTGAGCCGGTCTAGTCCGGTTTGAGTCCGGTTTGAGCTGGTCAAAACCGGTTTGAGCCAGTCTGGCCTGGTTTGATCTGGTCAAAACCGTTTGACTCTGGTTTGAGCCGGTCAAAACTGGTTTGAGCCGGTCTGGTCCGGTTTGACCGGTTTGAGCCGGTCTGGTCTGGTTTGAGCCGGTTTGAGCCGTCAAAACCGGTTTGAGCGGTCTGGTCTGGTTTGAGTCCGGTTTGAGCGGTTCAAAACCGGTTTGAGCCGGTCTGGTTTGAGCCGTCAAAACCGGTTTGAGCTGGTGAAAACCGGTTTGAGCCTGTCAAAACCGGTTTGAGCCAGTCTGGTCTGGTTTGATCCGGTTTGAGCTGGTCAAAACCGGTTTGAGTCCGTTTGAGCCGGTTTGAGCTGGTCTGGTCGGTTTGAGCCGGTCAAAACCGGTATGAGCCGGTCTGGTCCGGTTTCAGTCCGGTTTGAGCCAGTCAAAACAGGTTTGAGCCGGTCTGGCCGGTTTGCGTCCGGTTTGAGCCGGTCAAAATCGGTTTGAGCCGGTCTGGCCTGGTTTGATCTGGTCAAAACCCGTTTGAGTCCGGTTTGGGCCGGTCAAAACCGGTTTGAGCCGGTCTAATCCGGTTTGAGCCGGTCAACACAGGTTTCAGCCCATCTCGTCCGGTTTGAGCCGGTCAAAACCGGTTTGAGCTGGTCAAAACAGGTTTGAGCGGTCAAAACTTGTTTGAGCCGGTCTGCTCAGATTTGAGTCCGGTTTGAGGTGGTCAAAACCGGTTTCATCCGGTCTGGTTCGGTTTGAGCCGGTCTGGTCCGGTTTGAGACTGTCAAAACCGGTTGGAAGCGGTCTGGGCCGGTTTGAGTCCGGTTTGAGCCGGTCAAAACCGGTTTGAGCCGGTCTGGCCTGGTTTGATCCGGTCAAAACCCGTTTGACTCTGGTTTGAGCCAGTCAAAACTGGTTTGAGCCATTCTGGTCCGGTTTGATCCGGTTTGAGCCGTTCTGGTCGGTTTGAGTCCGTTTGAGCTGGTCAAAACTGGTTTGAGCCGGTCTAGTCCGGTTTCAGTCCGGTTTGAGCCGTCAAAACCGGTTTGAGCTGGTCTGGTCCGGTTAGAATCCGGTTTGAGCCTGGTCAAAACAGGTTTGAGTTCGGTTTGAGCTGGTCAAAACAGGTTTGAGCCGGTCTGGTCCGGTTTGAGCCGGTTTGAGCGGTTTGAGCGGTCTGGCCGGTTTGAGCCGGTCTGGTCCGGTTTGATCCGGTTTGAGCCGGTCTGGTCCGGTTTGATCCGGTTTGAGCTGGTCAAAACCGGTTTGAGTCCAGTTTTAGCCGGTCAAAACAGGTTTGAGCCGGTCTGGCCGGGTTTGATCCGGTCAAAACCCGTATGAGTGCGGTTTGAGCCGGTGAAAACCAGTTTGAGCCAGTCTGGCCTGGTTTGATCCGGTCAAAACCCGTATGAGTCCGGTTTGAGCCGGTGAAAACAGGTTTGAGCCGGTCTGGCTGGTTTGAGTCCGGTTTGAGCCGGTCTGGTCTGGCGTGAGCCGGTTTTAGCCGGTCTGTTACTGTTTCAGTCCGCTTTGAGCGGTTCAAAACCGGTTTGAGCCGGTCTAGTCCGGTTTGAGTCCGTTTTCAGCCGGTCAAAACCGGTTTGAGCCGGTCTGGTCCGGTTTGAGTCTGGTTTGAGCCAGTCAAAACAGGTTTGAGCCGGTCTGGTCTGGTTTGAGTCTGGTTTGAGCTGGTCAAAACCGGTTTGAGTCCAGTTTTAGCCGGTCAAAACAGGTTTGAGCCGGTCTGGCCGGGTTTGATCCGGTCAAAACCCGTATGAGTCCGGTTTGAGCCGGTCAAAACCAGTTTGAGCCAGTCTGGCCTGGTTTGATCCGGTCAAAACCCGTATGAGTCCGGTTTTAGCTGGGGAAAACCGGTTTGAGTCGGTTTGAGCTGGTCTGGTCTGGTTTGAGTCTGGTTTGAGCCGGTCTGGTCTGGCGTGAGCCGGTTTTAGCCGGTCTGTTACTGTTTCAGTCCGCTTTGAGCGGTTCAAAACCGGTTTGAGCCGGTCTAGTCCGGTTTGAGTCCGTTTTCAGCCGGTCAAAACCGGTTTGAGCCGGTCTGGTCCGGTTTGAGTCTGGTTTGAGCCAGTCAAAACAGGTTTGAGCCGGTCTGGTCTGGTTTGAGTCTGGTTTGAGCTGGTCAAAACCGGTTTGAGCCGGTCTGGCCTGGTTTGATCTGGTCAAAACCAGTTTGACTCTGGTTTGAGTCGGTCAAAACTGGTTTGAGCCGGTCTAGTCCGGTTTCAGTCCGGTTTGAGCCGGTCAAAACCGGTTTGAGCCGGTCTGGTTTGAGCCGGTGAAAACTGGTTTGAGCTGGTCTGGTCTGGCGTGAGCCGGTTTGAGCCGGTCAAAACAGTTTGAGCCGGTCTGGTCTGGTTTGAGCCGGTCAAAACCGGTTTGAGCCGGTTTGAGTCCGGTTTGAGTCTGGTCTGGTTTGATCGGTTTGAGCTGTCAAAACCGGTTTGAGTCCGGTTTGAGCTGGTCAAAACCGGTTTGAGCCGGTCTGGTACGGTTTGAGCCCGTCAAAACCGGTAGGAAGCGGTCTGGGCCGGTTTGAGTCTGGTTTGAGCCGGTCAAAACCGGTTTGAGCCGGTCTGGCCTGGTTTGATCCGGTCAAATCCTGTATGAATCCGGTAAGAGCTGGTGAAAACCGGTTTGAGATGTTCTGGTGAGGTGTGAGCCGGTTTGAGCCGGTCTGGTCTGGCGTGAGCCGGTTTTAGCCGGTCTGTTACTGTTTCAGACCGGTTTGAGCAGTTCAAAACAGGTTTGAGCCGGTCTAGTCCGGTTTGAGTCCGGTTTGAGCCGGTCAAAACCGGTTTGAGCCGGTCTGGCCTGGCTTGATCTGGTCAAAACCCGTTTGACTCTGGTTTGAGCCAGTCAAAACTGGTTTGAGCCATTCTGGTCCGGTTTGATCCAGTTTGAGCCGGTCTGGTCTGGTTTGAGCCAGTCAAAATGGGTTTGAGACGGTCTGGTCCGGTTTCAATCCGGTTTGAGCCCGTCAAAACCGATTTGAGATGGTCTGGTCCGGTTAGAATCTGGTTTGATCTGGTCAAAACAGGTTTGATTCCGGTTTGAGCTGGTCAAAACAGGTTTGAGCCGGTCTGGTCGGTTTGAGCGGTCAAAACCAGTTTGAGCCGGTCTGGCCGGTTTGAGCGGTCAAAACCGGTTTGAGCCGGTCTGGTCTGGTTTGATCGGTCAAAACCGGTTTGAGATGTTCTGGTCGCTTTGAGCGGTTTGAGCGGTCTGGTCGGTTTGATCCGGTCAAAACCTGTATGAATCGGTTTGAGCTGGTCAAAACAGGTTTGAGTTCGGTTTGAGCTGGTCAAAACCGGTTTGAGCCGGTCTGGCCTGGTTTCATCCGGTCAAATCCTGTATGAATCCGGTTAGAGCTGGTGAAAACCGGTTTGAGATGTTCTGGTGAGGTATGAGCCGGTTTGAGCTGGTCTGGTCTGGCGTGAGCCGGTTTTAGCCAATCTGTTACTGTTTCAGACCGGTTTGAGCGGTTCAAAACCGGTTTGAGCCGGTCTAGTCCGGTTTGAGTCCGTTTTGAGCCGGTTTGAGCTGTCAAAACGGGTTTCATCCGGTCTGGTTCGGTTTGAGCTGTCACGGTTTGAGCCAGTGAAAACAGGTTTGAGCCGGTCTGGTCTGGTTTGAGTCCGGTTTGAGCCAGTCAAAACAGGTTTGAGCCGGTCTGGTCTGGTTTGAGTCTGGTTTGAGCTGGTCAAAACCGGTTTGAGCCGGTCTGGCCTGGTTTGATCTGGTCAAAACCAGTTTGACTCTGGTTTGAGTCGGTCAAAACTGGTTTGAGGCGGTCTAGTCCGGTTTCAGTCCGGTTTGAGCCGTCAAAACCGGTTTGAGCCGGTCTGGTCGGTTAGAATCCGGTTTGAGCTGGTCAAAACAGGTTTGATTCGGTTTGAGCTGGTCAAAACAGGTTTGAGCCGGTTTGAGCTGGTCTGGTCGGTTTGACCGGTTTGAGCCGGTCTGGCCTGGTTTGAGCCGGTCAAAACAGTTTGAGCCGGTCTGGTCTGGTTTGATCCGGTCAAAACCTGTATGAATCCGGTGTGAGCTGGTGAAAACCGGTTTGAGATGTTCTGGTGAGGTTTGAGCCGGTTTGAGCCGGTCTGGTCTGGCGTGAGCCGGTTTTAGCCGGTCTGTTACAGTTTCAGACCGGTTTGAGCGGTTCAAAACAGGTTTGAGCCGGTCTAGTCGGTTTGAGTCCGTTTTCAGCCGGTCAAAAACGGTTTGAGCCGGTCTGGTCCCGTTTGATCCAGTTTGAGCCGGTCTGGTCTGGTTTGAGCCAGTCAAAACGGGTTTGAGACGGTCTGGTCCGGTTTGAGTCCGGTTTGAGCCGGTTTGAGCTGTCAAAACGGTTTCATCCGGTCTGGTTCGGTTTGAGCGGTCTGGTCCGTTTGAGCCGGTCAAAACCGTTTGACTCTGGTTTGAGCGGTCTGGCCGGTTTGAGTCCGGTTTGAGCTGGTCAAAACCGGTTTGAGCCGGTCAAAACCGGTTTGAGCCAGTCTGGTCTGGTTTGAGCCGGTTTGAGCTGGTCAAAACCGGTTTGAGTCCGTTTGAGCGGTCTGGTCCGTTCCGGTTTGAGCCGGTCAAAACCGGTTTGAGCTGGTCTGGTGCGGTTTGAGTCCGGTTTGAGCCAGTCAAAGCAGTTTTGAGCCGGTCTGGCTGGTTTGAGTCCGGTTTGAGCCTGTCAAACCCGGTTTGAGCCAGTCTGGCCTGGTTTGATTTGGTCAAAACCCGTATGAGTCCGGTTTGAGCCGGTGAAATCTGGTTTGAGCTGGTCTGGTCCGGTTTGAGCCGGTCAAAACAGGTTTGAGCTGGTCTGGTCTGGCGTGAGCCGGTTTTAGCCGGTCTGTTACTGTTTCAGTCCGCTTTGAGCGGTTCAAAACCGGTTTGAGCCGGTCTAGTCTGGTTTGAGTCCGTTTTCAGCCGGTCACAAACGGTTTGAGCCGGTCTGGTGCGGTTTAAGTCCGGTTTGAGCCAGTCAAAACAGGTTTGAGCCGGACTGGCTGGTTTGAGTCCGGTTTGAGCCGGTCAAAACCGGTTTGAGCCGGTCTGGCCGGGTTTGATCCGGTCAAAACCCGTTTGACTCTGGTTTGAGCCAGTCAAAACCGGTTTGAGCCGGTCTGGTCCGGTTTGAGTCTGGTTTGAGCCGGTTTGAGCTGGTCAAAACCGGTTTGAGCTGGTCAAAACTGGTTTGAGCCGGTCTGGTCTGGTTTCAGTCCGGTTTGAGCCGTCAAAACCGGTTTGAGACGGTCTGGTCCGGTTAGAATCCGGTTTGAGCCTGGTCAAAACAGGTTTGAGTTCGGTTTGAGCTGGTCAAAACAGGTTTGAGCCGGTCTGGTCGGTTTGATCCGGTTTGAGCGGTCTGGCCGGTTTGAGCGGTCAAAACCGGTTTGAGCGGTCTGGTCGGTTTGATCCGGTTTGAGCTGGTCTGGTCCGGTTTGATCCGGTTTGAGCTGGTCAAAACCGGTTTGAGTCCGGTTTGAGCCGGTCAAAACAGGTTTGAGCGGTCTGGCCTGGTTTGATCCGGTCAAAACCCGTATGAGTCCGGTTTGAGCTGGTGAAAACCGGTTTGAGCTGGTCTGGTCTGGTTTGAGCGGTTTGAGCCGGTCTGGTCTGGTTTGAGTCGGTTTGAGCCGGTCTGGTCCGGTTTGAGCCGGTCTGGTCCGGTTTGAGTCCGGTTTGAGCGGTTCAAAACCGGTTTGAGCCGGTCTAGTCGGTTTGAGTCCGTTTTCAGCCGGTCAAAACCGGTTTGAGCCGGTCTGGTCTGGTTTGAGTCGGTTTGAGCCAGTCAAAACTGGTTTGAGCTGGTCTGGTCCGGTTTGAGTCCGGTTTGAGCCGGTCAAAACCGGTTTGAGCCAGTCTGGCCTGGTTTGATCTGGTCAAAACCGTTTGACTCTGGTTTGAGCCGGTCAAAACTGGTTTGAGCCGGTCTGGTCCGGTTTGATCCGGTTTGAGCCGGTCTGGTCTGGTTTGAGCCGGTTTGAGCCGTCAAAACCGGTTTGAGCCGGTCTGGTCCGGTTTGAGTCCGGTTTGAGCGGTTCAAAACCGGTTTGAGCGGTTTGAGCCGGTCTGGTTTGAGCCGTCAAAACCGGTTTGAGCCGGTCAAAACCGGTTTGAGCCTGTCAAAACCGGTTTGAGCCAGTCTGGTCTGGTTTGATCCGGTTTGAGCTGGTCAAAACCGGTTTGAGTCCGGTTTGAGCCGGTTTGAGCTGGTCTGGTCGGTTTGAGCGGTCAAAACCGGTTTGAGCCGGTCTGGTCCGGTTTCAGTCCGGTTTGAGCCAGTCAAAACAGGTTTGAGCCGGTCTGGCGGTTTGAGTCCGGTTTGAGCCGGTCAAAACCGGTTTGAGCCGGTCTGGTCTGGTTTGAGCTGGTCAAAACAGGTTTGAGTCCGGTTTGAGCGGTCAAAACCGGTTTGAGCCGGTCTAGTCCGGTTTGAGCCGGTCAAAACCGGTTTGAGCCGTTCTGGTCGGTTTGAGCCGGTCAAAACCGGTTTGAGCTGGTCAAAACAGGTTTGAGCGGTCAAAACTTGTTTGAGCCGGTCTGCTCAGATTTGAGTCCGGTTTGAGGTGGTCAAAACCGGTTTCATCCGGTCTGGTTCGGTTTGAGCCGGTCTGGTCCGGTTTGAGACTGTCAAAACCGGTTGGAAGCGGTCTGGGCCGGTTTGAGTCCGGTTTGAGCCGGTCAAAACCGGTTTGAGCCGGTCTGGCCTGGTTTGATCCGGTCAAAACCCGTATGAGTCTGGTTTGAGCCGGTGAAAACTGGTTTGAGATGTTCTGGTCCGCTTTGAGCCGGTTTGAGCCGGTCTGGTCTGGCGTGAGCCGGTTTTAGCCGGTCTGTTACTGTTTCAGTTCGGTTTGAGCGGTTCAAAACCGGTTTGAGCCGGACTAGTCCTGTTCGAGCCCGTTTTCAGCCGGTCAAAACCGGTTTGAACCGGTCTGATCTGGTTTGAGTCTCGTTTGAGCCACTCAAAACAGATTTGAGCCAGTCTGGTATGGTTTGAGTCCGGTTTGAGTCGGTCAAAACCGTTTTGAGCCGGTCTGGCCTGGTTTGATCTGGTCAAAACCCGTTTGACTCTGGTTTGAGCCGGTCAAAACTGGTTTGAGCCTGTCTAGTGCGGTTTCAGTCCGGTTTGAGCCCGTCAAAACCGGTTTGAGACGGTCTGGTCCGGTTAGAATCCAGTTTGAGCTGGTCAAAACAGGTTTGATTCCGGTTTGAGCTGGTCAAAAGAGGTTTGAGCCGTCTGGTCTGGTTTGATCTGGTCAAAACCGTTTGACTCTGGTTTGAGCCTTCTGGCCCGGTTTGAGCCGGTCTAAACAGTTTTGAGCCGGTCCGGTCTGGTTTGATCCGGTCAAAACACGTATGAGTCCGGTTTGAGCCGGTGAAAAGTGGTTTGCGATGTTCTGGTCCGCTTTGAGACGGTTTGAGCCGGACTGGTCTGGCGTGAGCCTGTTTGAGCCGGTCTGGTCCGGTTTGAGTCCGGTTTGAGCGGTTCAAAACCGGTTTGAGCCGGTCTAGTCCGGTTTGAGTCCGTTTTCAGCCGGTCAAAACCGGTTTGAGCCGGTCTGGTCCGGTTTGAGCCGTCAAAACCGGTTTGAGCCAGTCAAAACTGGTTTGAGCTGGTCTGGTCCGGTTTGAGTCCGGTTTGAGCCGGTCAAAACCGGTTTGAGCCAGTCTGGCCTGGTTTGATCTGGTCAAAACCGTTTGACTCTGGTTTGAGCCGGTCAAAACTGGTTTGAGCCGGTCTGGTCCGGTTTGATCCGGTTTGAGCCGGTCTGGTCTGGTTTGAGCCGGTTTGAGCCGTCAAAACCGGTTTGAGCCGGTCTGGTCCGGTTTGAGTCCGGTTTGAGCTGGTCAAAACCGTTTGAGCCGGTTTGAGCCGGTCTGGTTTGAGCCGTCAAAACCGGTTTGAGCCGGTCAAAACCGGTTTGAGCCTGTCAAAACCGGTTTGAGCCAGTCTGGTCTGGTTTGAGCCGGTTTGAGCTGGTCAAAACAGGTTTGAGTCCGGTTTGAGCCGGTCTAGTCCGGTTTCAGTCGGTTTGAGCCGGTCAAAACCGGTTTGAGCCGGTCTGGTCCGGTTTCAGTCCGGTTTGAGCCAGTCAAAACAGGTTTGAGCCGGTCTGGCCGGTTTGCGTCCGGTTTGAGCCGGTCAAAACCGGTTTGAGCCGGTCTGGTCTGGTTTGAGCTGGTCAAAACAGGTTTGAGCGGTCTGGTCTGGTTTGAGCGGTCAAAACGGTTTGAGCTGGTCTGGTTTGATCCGGTTTGAGCCGGTCTGGTCGGTTTGACCGGTTTGAGCTGGTCAAAACAGGTTTGAGCGGTCTGGTCGGTTTGAGCTGGTCAAAACCGGTTTGAGCGGTCTGGTCTGGTTTCAGTCCGGTTTGAGCCTGTCAAAACCGGTTTGAGCGGTCTGGTCGGTTTGAGCCAGTCAAAACAGGTTTGAGCCGGTCTGGTCTGGTTTGAGTCGGTTTGAGCTGGTCAAAACCGGTTTGAGCGGTCTGGCCTGGTTTGATCTGGTCAAAACCAGTTTGACTCTGGTTTGAGTCGGTCAAAACTGGTTTGAGCCGGTCTAGTCCGGTTTCAGTCCGGTTTGAGCCGTCAAAACCGGTTTGAGCTGGTCTGGTTTGATCCGGTCAAAACCGGTTTGAGTCGGTTTGAGCCGGTCAAAACAGGTTTGATTCGGTTTGAGCTGGTCAAAACCGGTTTGAGCTGGTCTGGTCGGTTTGAGTCGGTTTGAGCCAGTCAAAACGGTTTGAGCCGGTCTGGCTGGTTTGAGTCCGGTTTGAGCGGTCAAAACCGGTTTGAGCCGGTCTGGCCTGGTTTGATCGGTCAAAACCCGTATGAGTCGGTTTGAGCTGGTGAAAACTGGTTTGAGATGTTCTGGTGAGGTTTGAGCCGGTTTGAGCGGTCTGGTCTGGCGTGAGCGGTTTTAGCCGGTCTGTTACTGTTTCAGTCCGGTTTGAGCGGTTCAAAACGGTTTGAGCCGGTCTAGTCGGTTTGAGTCCGTTTTCAGCCGGTCAAAACCGGTTTGAGCGGTCTGGTCGGTTTGAGTCGGTTTGAGCCAGTCTGGTCTGGTTTGAGCCAGTCAAAACAGGTTTGAGCCGGTCTGGTCTGGTTTGAGTCTGGTTTGAGCTGGTCAAAACCGGTTTGAGCCGGTCTGGCCTGGTTTGATCTGGTCAAAACCAGTTTGACTCTGGTTTGAGCCGGTCAAAACTGGTTTGAGCGGTCTAGTCGGTTTGAGCCGGTTTGAGTCCGTTTTCAGCGGTCAAAACCGGTTTGAGCCAGTCTGGCCTGGTTTGATCCGGTCAAAACCTGTATGAATCGGTTTGAGCTGGTGAAAACTGGTTTGAGCGGTTTGAGCTGGTCTGGTCTGGTTTGAGCCGGTTTGAGCCGGTTTGAGCGGTCTGGCGGTTTGAGCGGTTTGAGCCGGTCTGTTACTGTTTCAGACCGGTTTGAGCGGTTCAAAACCGGTTTGAGCCGGTCTAGTCCGGTTTGAGTCCGTTTTCAGCGGTCAAAACGGTTTGAGCCGGTCTGGTCGGTTTGAGTCTGGTTTGAGCCAGTCAAAACAGGTTTGAGCGGTCTGGTCTGGTTTGAGTCTGGTTTGAGCTGGTCAAAACCGGTTTGAGCCGGTCTGGCCTGGTTTGATCTGGTCAAAACCAGTTTGACTCTGGTTTGAGTCGGTCAAAACTGGTTTGAGCGGTCTAGTCGGTTTCAGTCGGTTTGAGCCGTCAAAACCGGTTTGAGACGGTCTGGTCCGGTTTGAGTCGGTTTGAGCTGGTCTGGTCTGGTTTGATCCGGTTTGAGCCGGTCAAAACAGTTTGAGCCGGTCTGGTCTGGTTTGAGCCGGTCAAAACCGGATTGAGCCGGTCTGGCCGGTTTGAGCGGTCTGGTCGGTTTGATCCGGTTTGAGCTGTCAAAACGGGTTTCATCCGGTCTGGTTCGGTTTGAGCCGGTCTGGTACGGTTTGAGCCTGTCAAAACCGGTAGGAAGCGGTCTGGGCCGGTTTGAGTCCGGTTTGAGCCGGTCAAAACCGGTTTGAGCCGGTCTGGCCTGGTTTGATCCGTCAAAACCTGTATGAATCCGGTGTGAGCTGGTGAAAACAGGTTTGAGATGTTCTGGTGAGGTGTGAGCCGGTTTGAGCCGGTCTGGTCTGGCGTGAGCGGTTTTAGCCGGTCTGTTACTGTTTCAGACCGGTTTGAGCAGTTCAAAACAGGTTTGAGCCGGTCTAGTCCGGTTTGAGTCCGTTTTCAGCCGGTCAAAACCGGTTTGAGCCGGTCTGGTGCGGTTTAAGTCCGGTTTGAGCCAGTCAAAACAGGTTTGAGCCGGTCTGGTCTGGTTTGAGTCCGGTTTGAGCCGGTCAAAACCGGTTTGAGCCGGTCTGGCCTGGTTTGATCTGGTCAAAACCCGTTTGACTCTGGTTTGAGCCAGTCAAAACTGGTTTGAGCCATTCTGGTCGGGTTTGATCCAGTTTGAGCCGGTCTGGTCCGGTTTGAGCTGGTCAAAACTGGTTTGAGCCGGTCTGGTCTGGTTTCAGTCCGGTTTGAGCCGTCAAAACCGATTTGAGACGGTCTGGTCCGGTTAGAATCCGGTTTGAGCTGGTCAAAACAGGTTTGAGTTCGGTTTGAGCTGGTCAAAACAGGTTTGAGCCGGTCTGGTCCGGTTTGAGCCGGTCAAAACAGTTTGAGCCGGTCTGGCCGGTTTGAGCCGTCAAAACCGGTTTGAGCCGGTCTGGTCCGGTTTGATCCGGTTTGAGCCGGTCTAGTCCGGTTTGAGTCGGTTTGAGCTGGTCAAAACCGGTTTGAGCGGTCAAAACCAGTTTGAGCCGGTCAAAACCAGTTTGAGCCGGTCTGGCCTGGTTTGATCCGGTCAAAACCCGTATGAGTCCGGTTTGAGCCGGTCAAAACCAGTTTGAGCCGGTCTGGTCCGGTTTGAGCTGGTCAAAACTGGTTTGAGCCGGTCAAAACCGGTTTGAGCGGTCTGGCGGTTTGAGTCCGTTTTCAGCCGGTCAAAACTGGTTTGAGCCGGTTTGAGCCGTCTGGTCCGGTTTGAGCCGGTTTGAGCCGGTTTGAGCGGTCTGGCGGTTTGAGCCGGTTTGAGCGGTCTGGTTTGAGTCTGGTTTGAGTCCGGTTTGAGCCGTCAAAACCGGTTTGAGCCGGTCTAGTCCGGTTTGAGTCCGTTTGAGCTGGTCAAAACCGGTTTCATCCGGTCTGGTTCGGTTTGAGCTGGTCTGGTTTGATCCGGTTTGAGCCAGTCAAAACAGGTTTGAGCCGGTCTGGTCTGGTTTGAGCCGTCTGGTCCGGTTTGATCCGGTCAAAACCGGTTTGAGCCGGTCTGGCCTGGTTTGATCTGGTCAAAACCGGTTTGAGTCCGTTTTCAGCCGGTCAAAACTGGTTTGAGCCGGTCTGGTCCGGTTTGAGTCTGGTTTGAGTCGGTTTGAGCCGTCAAAACCGGTTTGAGCCGGTCTGGCGGTTTGAGTCCGGTTTGAGCTGGTGAAAACCGGTTTGAGCGGTCTGGTTTGAGCGGTCAAAACAGGTTTGATTCCGGTTTGAGCTGGTCAAAACAGGTTTGAGCCGGTCTGGTCGGTTTGACCCGGTTTGAGCCTCTCTGGCCCGGTTTGAGCCGGTCTAAACAGTTTTGAGCCAGTCTGGTCTGGTTTGAGCCGGTCAAAACCTGTATGAATCCGGTGAGAGCTGGTGAAAACCGGTTTGAGATGTTCTGGTGAGGTGTGAGCCGGTTTGAGCCGGTCTGGTCTGGCAAGAGCCGGTTTTAGCCGGTCTGTTACTGTTTCAGACCGTTTGGAGCAGTTCAAAACAGGTTTGAGCCGGTGTAGTCCGGTTTGAGTCCGTTTTCAGCCGGTCAAAAACGGTTTGAGCCGGTCTGGTGCGGTTTAAGTCCGGTTTGAGCCAGTCAAAACAGGTTTGAGCCCGTCTGGTCTGGTTTGAGCCGGTCAAAACCGGATTGAGCCGGTCTGGACCGCTTTTAGTCCGGTTTGAGGCTGTCAAAACGGGTTTCATCTGGTCTGGTTCGGTTTGAGCCGGTCTGGTACGGTTTGAGCCTGTCAAAACCGGTAGGAAGCGGTCTGGGCCGGTTTGAGTCCGGTTTGAGCCGGTCAAAACCGGTTTGAGCCGGTCTGGCCTGGTTTGATCCGGTCAAAACCTGTTTGACTCTGGTTTGAGTCGGTCAAAACAGGTTTGAGCCGGTCTGGTCCTGTTTGAGTCTGGTTTGAGTATGGTTTGTGCCGGTCTGCTCCGGTTTGAGCCGGTCAACACCGGTTTGAGCCAGTCTGGCCTGGTTTGATCCGGTCAAAACCCGTATGAGTCCGGTTTGAGCCGGTGAAAACTGGTTTGCGATGTTCTGGTCCGCTTTGAGCCGGTTTGAGCCGGTCTGGTCTGGCGTGAGCCGGTTTTAGCCGGTCTGTTACGGTTTCAGTCCGCTTTGAGCGGTTCAAAACCGGTTTGAGCCGGTCTAGTCCGGTTTGAGTCTGGTTTGAGCCAGTCAAAACATGTTTCAGCCGTTCTGGTCCGGTTTGACCCGGTTTGAGCCTCTCTGGCCCGGTTTGAGCCGGTCAAAACAGTTTTGAGCCGGTCTGGTCTGGTTTGAGCCGGTCAAAACCGGATTGAGCCGGTCTGGTCGGTTTGAGCGGTCTGGTCGGTTTGATCCGGTTTGAGCTGTCAAAACGGGTTTCATCCGGTCTGGTTCGGTTTGAGCCGGTCTGGTCGGTTTGACCGGTTTGAGCCTGTCAAAACCGGTAGGAAGCGGTCTGGGCCGGTTTGAGTCCGGTTTGAGCCGGTCAAAACCGGTTTGAGCCGGTCTGGCCTGGTTTGATCCGGTCAAAACCTGTATGAATCCGGTTAGAGCTGGTGAAAACCGGTTTGAGATGTTCTGGTGAGGTTTGAGCCGGTTTGAGCCGGTCTGGTCTGGCGTGAGCCGGTTTTAGCCGGTCTGTTACTGTTTCAGACCGGTTTGAGCGGTTCAAAACCGGTTTGAGCCGGTCTAGTCCGGTTTGAGTCCGTTTTCAGCCGGTCAAAACGGTTTGAGCCGGTCTGGTCCGGTTTGAGTCTGGTTTGAGCCAGTCAAAACAGGTTTGAGCCGGTCTGGTCTGGTTTGAGTCCGGTTTGAGCCAGTCAAAACAGGTTTGAGCCGGTCTGGTCTGGTTTGAGTCTGGTTTGAGCTGGTCAAAACCGGTTTGAGCCGGTCTGGCCTGGTTTGATCTGGTCAAAACCAGTTTGACTCTGGTTTGAGTCGGTCAAAACTGGTTTGAGCCGGTCTAGTCCGGTTTCAGTCCGGTTTGAGCCGTCAAAACCGATTTGAGACGGTCTGGTCCGGTTTGAGTCCGTTTGAGCTGGTCAAAACAGGTTTGATTCCGGTTTGAGCTGGTCAAAACAGGTTTGAGCCGGTTTGAGCTGGTCTGGTCGGTTTGACCGGTTTGAGCCGGTCTGGTTTGAGTCCGGTTTGAGCCGGTCAAAACAGTTTGAGCCGGTCTGGTCTGGTTTGATCCGGTCAAAACCTGTATGAATCCGGTGTGAGCTGGTGAAAACCGGTTTGAGATGTTCTGGTGAGGTTTGAGCCGGTTTGAGCCGGTCTGGTCTGGCGTGAGCGGTTTTAGCCGGTCTGTTACAGTTTCAGACCGGTTTGAGCGGTTCAAAACAGGTTTGAGCCGGTCTAGTCCGGTTTGAGTCCGTTTTCAGCCGGTCAAAACGGTTTGAGCCGGTCTGGTCCGGTTTGATCCGGTTTGAGCCAGTCTGGTCTGGTTTCAGTCGGTTTGAGCCGTCAAAACCGATTTGAGACGGTCTGGTCCGGTTTCAGTCCGGTTTGAGCCGGTCAAAACCGGTTTGAGCCGGTCTGGTCTGGTTTGAGCCGGTCTGGTCCGGTTTGAGCCTGTCAAAACCGGTTTGAGCGGTTTGAGCTGGTCTGGTCCGGTTTGAGTCCGGTTTGAGCTGGTCAAAACCGGTTTGAGCCGGTCAAAACCGGTTTGAGCCAGTCTGGTCTGGTTTGAGCGGTCTGGTCCGGTTTGATCCGGTCAAAACCTGTATGAGTCCGGTTTGAGCCGGTTTGAGCTGGTCTGGTCCGGTTTGAGCCGGTCAAAACCGGTATGAGCTGGTCTGGTCCGGTTTGAGTCCGGTTTGAGCCAGTCAAAACAGGTTTGAGCCGGTCTGGCTGGTTTGAGTCCGGTTTGAGCCGGTCAATACCGGTTTGAGCCAGTCTGGCCTGGTTTGATCCGGTCAAAACCTGTATGAATCCGGTGAGAGCTGGTGAAAACCGGTTTGAGATGTTCTGGTGAGGTGTGAGCCGGTTTGAGCCGGTCTGGTCTGGCGTGAGCCGGTTTTAGCCAGTCTGTTACTGTTTCAGACCGGTTTGAGCGGTTCAAAACAGGTTTGAGCCGGTCTAGTCCGGTTTGAGTCCGTTTTCAGCCGGTCAAAAACGGTTTGAGCCGGTTTGAGCCGGTTTGAGTCCGGTTTGAGCCAGTCAAAACAGGTTTGAGCCAGTCTGGTCTGGTTTGAGTCCGGTTTGAGCCGGTCAAAACCGGTTTGAGCCGGTCTGGCCTGGTTTGATCTGGTCAAAACCCGTTTGACTCTGGTTTGAGCCAGTCAAAACTGGTTTGAGCCATTCTGGTCCGGTTTGATCCGGTTTGAGCCGATCTGGTCGGTTTGAGTCCGTTTGAGCTGGTCAAAACTGGTTTGAGCCGGTCTAGTCCGGTTTCAGTCCGGTTTGAGCCGTCAAAACCGCTTTGAGACGGTCTGGTCCGGTTAGAATCCGGTTTGAGCTGGTCAAAACCGGTTTGAGCAGTTCAAAACAGGTTTGAGTTCGGTTTGAGCTGGTCAAAACAGGTTTGAGCCGGTCTGGTCCGGTTTGACCGGTTTGAGCCGGTCTGGCCGGTTTGAGCCGGTCAAAACCGTTTGAGCCGGTCTGGTCCGGTTTGATCCGGTTTGAGCTGGTCTGGTCCGGTTTGAGTCGGTTTGAGCTGGTCAAAACCGGTTTGAGTCCGGTTTGAGCCGGTCAAAACAGGTTTGAGCCGGTTTGAGCTGGTCTGGCCTGGTTTGATCTGGTCAAAACCCGTTTGAGTCCGGTTTGAGCCGGTCAAAACCGGTTTGAGCCAGTCTGGCCTGGTTTGATCCGGTCAAAACCCGTATGAGTCCGGTTTGAGCCGGTGAAAACTGGTTTGCGATGTTCTGGTCCGCTTTGAGCCGGTTTGAGCCGGTCTGGTCTGGCGTGAGCCGGTTTTAGCCGGTCTGTTACTGTTTCAGTCCGCTTTGAGCGGTTCAAAACCGGTTTGAGCCGGTCTAGTCCGGTTTGAGTCCGTTTTCAGCCGGTCAAAACCAGTTTGAGCCGGTCTGGTCCGGTTTGAGTCTGGTTTGAGCCAGTCAAAACAGGTTTGAGCCGGTCTGGTCTGGTTTGAGTCTGGTTTGAGCTGGTCAAAACCGGTTTGAGCCGGTCTGGTCTGGTTTGAGCTGGTCAAAACCGGTTTGAGTCCGTTTTCAGCCGGTCAAAACCGGTTTGAGCCGGTCTAGTCCGGTTTCAGTCCGGTTTGAGCCCGTCAAAACCGGTTTGAGATGGTCTGGTCGGGTTAGAATCCGGTTTGAGCTGGTCAAAACAGGTTTGATTCCGGTTTGAGCTAGTGAAAACAAGTTTCAGCCGGTCTGGTCCGGTTTGACCTGGTTTGAGCCGGTCTGGCGGTTTGAGTCGGTTTGAGCCGGTCAAAACAGTTTGAGCCGGTCTGGTCTGGTTTGAGCCGGTCAAAACCGGATTGAGCCGGTCTGACCGCTTTTAGTCCGGTTTGAGCCGGTTTGAGCTGTCAAAACGGGTTTCATCCGGTCTGGTTCGGTTTGAGCCGGTCTGGTCCGGTTTGATCCGGTCAAAACCTGTATGAATCCGGTTTGAGCCGGTCTGGTTTGAGTCCGTTTGAGCCGGTCAAAACCGGTTTGAGCCGGTCTGGTCTGGTTTGAGTCTGGTTTGAGCCAGTCAAAACTGGTTTGAGCGGTCTAGTCCGGTTTGAGCCGGTCTGGTTTGAGCTGGTCAAAACTGGTTTGAGCCGGTCGAGTCTGGTTTCAGTCCGGTTTGAGCTGTCAAAACCGGTTTGAGCTGGTCTGGTCCGGTTAGAATCCGGTTTGAGCTGGTCAAAACAGGTTTGAGTTCGGTTTGAGCTGGTCAAAACAGGTTTGAGCCGGTCTGGTCCGGTTTGACCGGTTTGAGCCGTCTGGTCTGGTTTGAGCCGGTCAAAACCGGTTTGAGCCGGTCTGGTCCGGTTTGAGTCCGTTTGAGCTGGTCTCTTCCGGTTTGAGTCGGTTTGAGCTGGTCAAAACCGGTTTGAGTCCGGTTTGAGCTGGTCAAAACAGGTTTGAGCGGTTTGAGCTGGTCTGGTCGGTTTGATCCGGTCAAAACCCGTATGAGTCCGGTTTGAGCTGGTGAAAACCGGTTTGAGCTGGTCTGGTCGGTTTGAGCCGGTTTGAGCCGGTCTGGTCTGGTTTGAGTCGGTTTGAGCCGTCTGGTCCGGTTTGAGCCGGTCTGGTCCGGTTTGAGCCAGTCAAAACAGGTTTGAGCCGTCAAAACCGGTTTGAGCCGGTCTAGTCCGGTTTCAGTCCGGTTTGAGCCGGTTTGAGCTGGTCAAAACCGGTTTGAGCCGGTCTGGTCTGGTTTGAGTCCGGTTTGAGCCAGTCAAAACTGGTTTGAGCTGGTCTGGTCCGGTTTGAGCGGTCAAAACAGTTTGAGCCGGTCAAAACCGGTTTGAGCCAGTCTGGCCTGGTTTGATCTGGTCAAAACCGTTTGACTCTGGTTTGAGCCGGTCAAAACTGGTTTGAGCCGGTCTGGTCCGGTTTGAGCCGGTTTGAGCCGGTCTGGTCTGGTTTGAGCCGGTTTGAGCTGGTCAAAACCGGTTTGAGCCGGTCTGGTCCGGTTTGAGCGGTCTGGTCCGGTTTGATCCGGTCAAAACCTGTATGAGTCCGGTTTGAGCGGTCTGGTTTGAGCCGTCAAAACCGGTTTGAGCGGTTTGAGCCGGTCAAAACCGGTTTGAGCCAGTCTGGTCTGGTTTGAGTCTGGTTTGAGCTGTCAAAACCGGTTTGAGTCCGTTTGAGCCGGTCTGGTCCGGTTTGAGTCGGTTTGAGCCGGTCAAAACCGGTTTGAGCCGGTCTGGTCCGGTTTCAGTCGGTTTGAGCCAGTCAAAACAGGTTTGAGCCGGTCTGGCCGGTTTGAGTCCGTTTGAGCCGGTCAAAACGGTTTGAGCCGGTCTGGTCTGGTTTGAGCTGGTCAAAACGGTTTGAGCCGGTTTGAGTCCGGTTTGAGCCGGTCAAAACCGGTTTGAGCCGGTCTAGTCCGGTTTGAGCCGGTCAAAACAGGTTTGAGCCGGTCTGGTCTGGTTTGAGCCGTCAAAACCGGTTTGAGCCGGTCAAAACTGGTTTGAGCCAGTCAAAACTGGTTTGAGCTGGTCAAAACAGGTTTGAGTTCGGTTTGAGCCGGTCTGGTCCGGTTTGAGCCTGTCAAAACCGGTAGGAAGCGGTCTGGCCGGTTTGAGTCCGGTTTGAGCCGGTCAAAACCGGTTTGAGCTGGTCTGGTCTGGTTTGATCCGGTCAAAACCGGTTTGAGTCTGGTTTGAGCCGGTGAAAACTGGTTTGAGCTGGTCTGGTCTGGTTTGAGTCCGTTTGAGCCGGTCTGGTCTGGCGTGAGCCGGTTTGAGCCGGTCTGGTCCGGTTTGAGTCTGGTCTGGTTTGATCCGGTCAAAACCGGTTTGAGCCGGTCTAGTCCGGTTTGAGTCCGTTTTCAGCCGGTCAAAACCGGTTTGAGCCGGTCTGGTCTGGTTTGAGTCTGGTCTGGTTTGAGCCAGTCAAAACTGGTTTGAGCCAGTCTGGTCTGGTTTGAGTCCGGTTTGAGCCTGTCAAAACCGGTTTGAGCGGTTTGAGCCGGTCTGGCCTGGTTTGATCTGGTCAAAACCGTTTGACTCTGGTTTGAGCCGGTCAAAACTGGTTTGAGCCGGTCTAGTCCGGTTTCAGTCCGGTTTGAGCCGTCAAAACCGATTTGAGACGGTCTGGTCCGGTTAGAATCCGGTTTGAGCTGGTCAAAACCGGTTTGAGTCTGGTTTGAGCTGGTCAAAAGGTTTGAGCCGGTCTGGTTTGAGTCCGTTTGAGCGGTCAAAACCAGTTTGAGCCGGTCTGGTCCGGTTTGAGCCGGTCAAAACCGGTTTGAGCCGGTCTGGTCCGGTTTGAGTCCGTTTGAGCCGGTCTGGTCTGGTTTGAGCCAGTCAAAACAGGTTTGAGCCGGTCTGGTCCGGTTTGAGTCCGGTTTGAGCTGTCAAAACGGGTTTCATCCGGTCTGGTTCGGTTTGAGCCGGTCTGGTCGGTTTGAGCCTGTCAAAACCGGTAGGAAGCGGTCTGGCCGGTTTGAGTCGGTTTGAGCTGGTCAAAACCGGTTTGAGCCGGTCTAGTCGGTTTGAGCCAGTCTGGTCTGGTTTGAGCCGGTTTGAGCTGGTCAAAACAGGTTTGAGCGGTCTAGTCGGTTTGAGCGGTTTGAGCTGGTCTGGTCGGTTTGAGCGGTCAAAACCGGTTTGAGCCGGTCTGGTCCGTTTGAGTCCGGTTTGAGCCAGTCAAAACAGGTTTGAGCCGGTCTGGCTGGTTTGAGTCCGTTTGAGCCGGTCAAAACCGGTTTGAGTCCGTTTGAGCGGTCTGGCCTGGTTTGATCTGGTCAAAACCGGTTTGAGTCCGGTTTGAGCCGGTCAAAACAGTTTGAGCCGGTCTGGTCTGGTTTGAGCGGTCTGGTCGGTTTGATCGGTCAAAACCGTTTGAGCCGGTTTGAGTCCGGTTTGAGCCGGTCTGGTTTGAGTCCGGTTTGAGCTGGTCAAAACCGTTTGAGCCGGTTTGAGCTGGTCAAAACCGGTTTGAGTCTGGTTTGAGCGGTCAAAACTGGTTTGAGCCGGTTTGAGCGGTCAAAACTGGTTTGAGCCGGTCTGGTCCGGTTTGAGTCCGGTTTGAGCCGGTCAAAACCGGTTTCATCCGGTCTGGTTCGGTTTGAGCCGGTTTGAGCGGTCTGGTCCGGTTTGAGCCTGTCAAAACCGGTAGGAAGCGGTCTGGGCGGTTTGAGTCGGTTTGAGCGGTCAAAACCGGTTTGAGCCGGTCTGGCCTGGTTTGATCTGGTCAAAACCGGTTTGAGTCGGTTTGAGCGGTCAAAACCGGTTTGAGCTGGTCTGGTCTGGTTTGAGTCGGTTTGAGTCTGGTTTGAGCCGGTCTGGTCGGTTTGAGCCAGTCAAAACAGGTTTGAGCCGGTCTGGTCCGGTTTGAGCTGGTCAAAAGGTTTGAGCCGGTCTGGTTTGAGCTGGTCAAAACAGGTTTGAGCGGTCAAAACTGGTTTGAGCTGGTCAAAACAGGTTTGAGCGGTCAAAACCGGATTGAGCCGGTCTGGTCCGGTTTCAGTCCGGTTTGAGGCGGTCAAAACCGGTTTCATCCGGTCTGGTTCGGTTTGAGCCGGTGTGGTCCGGTTTGAGACTGTCAAAACCGGTTGGAAGCGGTCTGGGCCGGTTTGAGTCCGGTTTGAGCCGGTCAAAACCGGTTTGAGCCAGTCTGGCCTGGTTTGATCTGGTCAAAACCCGTATGAGTCCGGTTTGAGCGGTTTGAGCCGGTGAAAACTGGTTTGCGATGTTCTGGTCCGCTTTGAGCCGGTTTGAGCCGGTCTGGTCTGGCGTGAGCCGGTTTGAGCCGGTTTGAGCCGGTCTGTTACTGTTTCAGTCCGCTTTGAGCGGTTCAAAACCGGTTTGAGCCGGTCTAGTCCGGTTTGAGTCCGTTTTCAGCCGGTCAAAACCGGTTTGAGCCGGTCTGGTCCGGTTTGAGTCTGGTTTGAGCCAGTCAAAACAGGTTTGAGCCGGTCTGGTCTGGTTTGAGTCTGGTTTGAGCTGGTCAAAACCGGTTTGAGCCGGTCTGGCCTGGTTTGATCTGGTCAAAACCAGTTTGACTCTGGTTTGAGTCGGTCAAAACTGGTTTGAGCCGGTCTAGTCCGGTTTCAGTCCGGTTTGAGCCCGTCAAAACCGATTTGAGACGGTCTGGTCTGGTTAGAATCCGGTTTGAGCTGGTCAAAACAGGTTTGATTCCGGTTTGAGCTGGTCAAAACCGGTTTCATCCGGTCTGGTTCGGTTTGAGCCGGTTTGAGCCGGTCTGGTTTGAGCCGGTCTGGCCGGTTTGAGCCGGTTTGAGCGGTCAAAACAGTTTGAGCCGGTCTGGTCTGGTTTGAGCCGTCAAAACCGGTTTGAGTCCGTTTGAGCTGGTGAAAACCGGTTTGAGATGTTCTGGTGAGGTGTGAGCCGGTTTGAGCCGGTCTGGTCTGGCGTGAGCCGGTTTTAGCCGGTCTGTTACTGTTTCAGACCGGTTTGAGCAGTTCAAAACAGGTTTGAGCCGGTCTAGTCCGGTTTGAGTCCGTTTTCAGCTGGTGAAAAACGGTTTGAGCCGGTCTGGTGCAGTTTAAGTCCGGTTTGAGCCAGTCAAAACAGGTTTGAGCCGGTCTGGCTGGTTTGAGTCCGGTTTGAGCCGGTCTGGTTTGAGCCGGTCTAGTCCGGTTTGAGCGGTCAAAACTGGTTTGAGCCGGTCTGGTTTGAGTCTGGTTTGAGCGGTCTGGTCCGGTTTGAGCCTGTCAAAACCGGTTTGAGCCGGTCTGGTTTGAGCGGTCAAAACCGGTTTGAGCCAGTCAAAACAGGTTTGAGCGGTCAAAACTGGTTTGAGCCGGTCTGGTCGGTTTGAGCCGGTTTGAGTCGGTTTGAGCCGGTCAAAACCGGTTTGAGCTGGTCAAAACAGGTTTGAGCGGTCAAAACTGGTTTGAGCGGTTTGAGCTGGTCAAAACTGGTTTGAGCCGGTCTGGTCTGGTTTGAGTCCGGTTTGAGCCGGTCAAAACCGGTTTCATCCGGTCTGGTTCGGTTTGAGCGGTCTGGTCGGTTTGAGCCTGTCAAAACCGGTAGGAAGCGGTCTGGGCGGTTTGAGTCGGTTTGAGCGGTCAAAACCGGTTTGAGCCGGTCTGGTCGGTTTGAGTCTGGTTTGAGCCAGTCAAAACAGGTTTGAGCGGTCTGGTCTGGTTTGAGTCTGGTTTGAGCTGGTCAAAACCGGTTTGAGCCGGTCTGGCCTGGTTTGATCTGGTCAAAACCAGTTTGACTCTGGTTTGAGTCGGTCAAAACTGGTTTGAGCGGTCTAGTCCGGTTTCAGTCCGGTTTGAGCCCGTCAAAACCGACTTGAGACGGTCTGGTCGGTTAGAATCCGGTTTGAGCTGGTCAAAACAGGTTTGATTCGGTTTGAGCTGGTCAAAACAGGTTTGAGCCGGTTTGAGCTGGTCTGGTCGGTTTGACCGGTTTGAGCCGGTCTGGTCTGGCGTGAGCCGGTTTGAGCCGGTCAAAACAGTTTGAGCCGGTCTGGTCTGGTTTGATCGGTCAAAACCTGTATGAATCCGGTTTGAGCGGTTTGAGCTGGTGAAAACCGGTTTGAGATGTTCTGGTGAGGTTTGAGCCGGTTTGAGCCGGTCTGGTCTGGCGTGAGCGGTTTTAGCCGGTCTGTTACAGTTTCAGACCGGTTTGAGCGGTTCAAAACAGGTTTGAGCCGGTCAAAACCGGTTTGAGATGTTCTGGTCCGCTTTGAGCGGTTTGAGCCGGTTTGAGCGGTCAAAACGGTTTGAGCCGGTCTGGTCCGGTTTGATCCGGTTTGAGCGGTCTGGTCCGGTTTGAGCCCGTCAAAACCGATTTGAGACGGTCTGGTCCGGTTTGAGTCCGGTTTGAGCCGGTCTAGTCCGGTTTCAGTCGGTTTGAGCCGGTCTGGTCTGGTTTGAGCCGGTCTGGTCCGGTTTGAGCCTGTCAAAACCGGTAGGAAGCGGTCTGGGCGGTTTGAGTCCGGTTTGAGCTGGTCAAAACCGGTTTGAGCCGGTCAAAACCGGTTTGAGCCAGTCTGGTCTGGTTTGAGCCGGTTTGAGCTGGTCAAAACCGGTTTGAGTCCGTTTGAGCGGTCTGGTCCGTTCGGTTTGAGCGGTCAAAACCGGTTTGAGCTGGTCTGGTCGGTTTGAGTCCGGTTTGAGCCAGTCAAAACAGGTTTGAGCCGGTCTGGCTGGTTTGAGTCGGTTTGAGCGGTCAAAACCGGTTTG